>CAUEHS010000562.1:0-107000 GCA_958510865.1 Myrrha octodecimguttata | reverse complement strand
GTCCGTGAATCGATCTTCTCCATTTCTCGTGGTGTTATGAAATAACATTCATATCGATATAAATATTACCCTCAGGTTCCCAGGACGAGTCAGCGAAATGAGATAGCCTGAAATCGGGCTAGGTGATCATGCGCCGGTTGCCGACATTCGAACGGTCCATTTTTCGGAATTCGGATATTAGCACGGAGCAATTATATGGATTCCGTGCGTTTTTCATCGGCTACGCGTTCGACGGAGTAAAAAACGTAGAGTTCGCGAAAACCGGGGTATCCTTACACGTCACCCGTCAAATTCGATTTTCTGCATGGATTTTGTCAATAATTTTATCGCGTGATGTTAATGATCAAACAGGCATATTTCTTTTTCGGTAACGCGTTCGTGAAAATAGCTGGCCGTCTCATAATTTTTTCGTCCGATACCCCCTGGCCAAATTTTAATTTTTGCATGCTTCATCCATCGATTCCGTCCATTTCTCATCGGTCGCGCGTTTGAGGAAATAAATAAATGACCCTTCTCCCGAAACCCGAAAAAATAGGTATGTCATTACATGCAGCAGGTCGAATTTCAAATTCTGCATCGATAATAATTCGATTTTGTCAATAATTCTCACCGCGTCATGTAAATGTCTGTCGGGGTTTAGGTTTTGGTCGAAACATATTATGATCGAACATGAACGAATGAATATTGTTCACTCTGTCGGATTCCATAGCCTCCTCGGCGAGAGATTCTCTCGTTATTCTCCTTGGTCGATCTCCATTCGTCAAGTAATTCAGTTCTCTCTTCAGAGTTTCCAGGGCGCGAGGATATACTGGTGGTGGTAATCTTTCAACTATCACCCGCACCGGTGTATCGGTACGAATTTCTTTCCTCTCTTCACAGGTCGAGACAGCGGATGGAGAAGACATTGTGGCAAGCTCAAGCAGCGAATTACAACTGAGCTCCTACCGGTTGTTCTCGGATGTCCGGCAGTGTCGGTTCGGCGGAATCGGACATATTTTCTGCGCATGCGCGTTTCGACGGCCGAAACGCCCTCGTTCAACGGACGGTATATATCAACACGAACCGTCATTATCTGACTCAGGATGATGATTGCAAGACCTTCCATTTCTCACTTGAAACGGTGCCTATTATATTGGATATCGGATAGCTCGATACGGTTCGATTCCGCGAAAGAGAAAAAAACGATACAATTTTCAGAATCTTCATTTGAATTGGTGACTTAAGAAACACCTTCGAGTTCTAATCAGGGCATCTACTACAAATCGATCTCGCCTTTTCCCTATCGGTTCCTTTTTCCAGGAAATAATGGACCGTTTTCGGAATTCTCGACAACTTTCATCACATGTGGCCCATCGAATCATAATTTTTGCATGGTCCGTGAATCGATCTTCTCCATTTCTCGTGGTGTTATGAAATAACATTCATATCGATATAAATATTACCCTCAGGTTCCCAGGACGAGTCAGCGAAATGAGATAGCCTGAAATCGGGCTAGGTGATCATGCGCCGGTTGCCGACATTCGAACGGTCCATTTTTCGGAATTCGGATATTAGCACGGAGCAAATATATGGATTCCGTGCGTTTTTCATCGGCTACGCGTTCGACGGAGTAAAAAACGTAGAGTTCGCGAAAACCGGGGTATCCTTACACGTCACCCGTCAAATTCGATTTTCTGCATGGATTTTGTCAATAATTTTATCGCGTGATGTTAATGATCAAACAGGCATATTTCTTTTTCGGTAACGCGTTCGTGAAAATAGCTGGCCGTTTCATAATTTTTTCGTCCGATACCCCCTGGCCAAATTTTAATTTTTGCATGCTTCATCGATCGATTCCGTCCATTTCTCATCGGTCGCGCGTTTGAGGAAATAAATAAATGACCCTTCTCCCGAAACCCGAAAAAATAGGTATGTCATTACATGCAGCAGGTCGAATTTCAAATTCTGCATCGATAATAATTCGATTTTGTCAATAATTCTCACCGCGTCATGTAAATGTCTGTCGGGGTTTAGGTTTTGGTCGAAACATATTATGATCGAACATGAACGAATGAATATTGTTCACTCTGTCGGATTCCATAGCCTCCTCGGCGAGAGATTCTCTCGTTATTCTCCTTGGTCGATCTCCATTCTTCAAGTAATTCAGTTCTCTCTTCAGAGTTTCCAGGGCGCGAGGATATACTGGTGGTGGTAATCTTTCAACTATCACCCGCACCGGTGTATCGGTACGAATTTCTTTCCTCTCTTCACAGGTCGAGACAGCGGATGGAGAAGACATTGTGGCAAGCTCAAGCAGCGAATTACAACTGAGCTCCTACCGGTTGTTCTCGGATGTCCGGCAGTGTCGGTTCGGCGGAATCGGACATATTTTCTGCGCATGCGCGTTTCGACGGCCGAAACGCCCTCGTTCAACGGACGGTATATATCAACACGAACCGTCATTATCTGACTCAGGATGATGATTGCAAGACCTTCCATTTCTCACTTGAAACGGTGCCTATTATATTGGATATCGGATAGCTCGATACGGTTCGATTCCGCGAAAGAGAAAAAAACGATACAATTTTCAGAATCTTCATTTGAATTGGTGACTTAAGAAACACCTTCGAGTTCTAATCAGGGCATCTACTACAAATCGATCTCGCCTTTTCCCTATCGGTTCCTTTTTCCAGGAAATAATGGACCGTTTTCGGAATTCTCGACAACTTTCATCACATGTGGCCCATCGAATCATAATTTTTGCATGGTCCGTGAATCGATCTTCTCCATTTCTCGTGGTGTTATGAAATAACATTCATATCGATATAAATATTACCCTCAGGTTCCCAGGACGAGTCAGCGAAATGAGATAGCCTGAAATCGGGCTAGGTGATCATGCGCCGGTTGCCGACATTCGAACGGTCCATTTTTCGGAATTCGGATATTAGCACGGAGCAAATATATGGATTCCGTGCGTTTTTCATCGGCTACGCGTTCGACGGAGTAAAAAACGTAGAGTTCGCGAAAACCGGGGTATCCTTACACGTCACCCGTCAAATTCGATTTTCTGCATGGATTTTGTCAATAATTTTATCGCGTGATGTTAATGATCAAACAGGCATATTTCTTTTTCGGTAACGCGTTCGTGAAAATAGCTGGCCGTTTCATAATTTTTTCGTCCGATACCCCCTGGCCAAATTTTAATTTTTGCATGCTTCATCGATCGATTCCGTCCATTTCTCATCGGTCGCGCGTTTGAGGAAATAAATAAATGACCCTTCTCCCGAAACCCGAAAAAATAGGTATGTCATTACATGCAGCAGGTCGAATTTCAAATTCTGCATCGATAATAATTCGATTTTGTCAATAATTCTCACCGCGTCATGTAAATGTCTGTCGGGGTTTAGGTTTTGGTCGAAACATATTATGATCGAACATGAACGAATGAATATTGTTCACTCTGTCGGATTCCATAGCCTCCTCGGCGAGAGATTCTCTCGTTATTCTCCTTGGTCGATCTCCATTCGTCAAGTAATTCAGTTCTCTCTTCAGAGTTTCCAGGGCGCGAGGATATACTGGTGGTGGTAATCTTTCAACTATCACCCGCACCGGTGTATCGGTACGAATTTCTTTCCTCTCTTCACAGGTCGAGACAGCGGATGGAGAAGACATTGTGGCAAGCTCAAGCAGCGAATTACAACTGAGCTCCTACCGGTTGTTCTCGGATGTCCGGCAGTGTCGGTTCGGCGGAATCGGACATATTTTCTGCGCATGCGCGTTTCGACGGCCGAAACGCCCTCGTTCAACGGACGGTATATATCAACACGAACCGTCATTATCTGACTCAGGATGATGATTGCAAGACCTTCCATTTCTCACTTGAAACGGTGCCTATTATATTGGATATCGGATAGCTCGATACGGTTCGATTCCGCGAAAGAGAAAAAAACGATACAATTTTCAGAATCTTCATTTGAATTGGTGACTTAAGAAACACCTTCGAGTTCTAATCAGGGCATCTACTACAAATCGATCTCGCCTTTTCCCTATCGGTTCCTTTTTCCAGGAAATAATGGACCGTTTTCGGAATTCTCGACAACTTTCATCACATGTGGCCCATCGAATCATAATTTTTGCATGGTCCGTGAATCGATCTTCTCCATTTCTCGTGGTGTTATGAAATAACATTCATATCGATATAAATATTACCCTCAGGTTCCCAGGACGAGTCAGCGAAATGAGATAGCCTGAAATCGGGCTAGGTGATCATGCGCCGGTTGCCGACATTCGAACGGTCCATTTTTCGGAATTCGGATATTAGCACGGAGCAAATATATGGATTCCGTGCGTTTTTCATCGGCTACGCGTTCGACGGAGTAAAAAACGTAGAGTTCGCGAAAACCGGGGTATCCTTACACGTCACCCGTCAAATTCGATTTTCTGCATGGATTTTGTCAATAATTTTATCGCGTGATGTTAATGATCAAACAGGCATATTTCTTTTTCGGTAACGCGTTCGTGAAAATAGCTGGCCGTTTCATAATTTTTTCGTCCGATACCCCCTGGCCAAATTTTAATTTTTGCATGCTTCATCGATCGATTCCGTCCATTTCTCATCGGTCGCGCGTTTGAGGAAATAAATAAATGACCCTTCTCCCGAAACCCGAAAAAATAGGTATGTCATTACATGCAGCAGGTCGAATTTCAAATTCTGCATCGATAATAATTCGATTTTGTCAATAATTCTCACCGCGTCATGTAAATGTCTGTCGGGGTTTAGGTTTTGGTCGAAACATATTATGATCGAACATGAACGAATGAATATTGTTCACTCTGTCGGATTCCATAGCCTCCTCGGCGAGAGATTCTCTCGTTATTCTCCTTGGTCGATCTCCATTCGTCAAGTAATTCAGTTCTCTCTTCAGAGTTTCCAGGGCGCGAGGATATACTGGTGGTGGTAATCTTTCAACTATCACCCGCACCGGTGTATCGGTACGAATTTCTTTCCTCTCTTCACAGGTCGAGACAGCGGATGGAGAAGACATTGTGGCAAGCTCAAGCAGCGAATTACAACTGAGCTCCTACCGGTTGTTCTCGGATGTCCGGCAGTGTCGGTTCGGCGGAATCGGACATATTTTCTGCGCATGCGCGTTTCGACGGCCGAAACGCCCTCGTTCAACGGACGGTATATATCAACACGAACCGTCATTATCTGACTCAGGATGATGATTGCAAGACCTTCCATTTCTCACTTGAAACGGTGCCTATTATATTGGATATCGGATAGCTCGATACGGTTCGATTCCGCGAAAGAGAAAAAAACGATACAATTTTCAGAATCTTCATTTGAATTGGTGACTTAAGAAACACCTTCGAGTTCTAATCAGGGCATCTACTACAAATCGATCTCGCCTTTTCCCTATCGGTTCCTTTTTCCAGGAAATAATGGACCGTTTTCGGAATTCTCGACAACTTTCATCACATGTGGCCCATCGAATCATAATTTTTGCATGGTCCGTGAATCGATCTTCTCCATTTCTCGTGGTGTTATGAAATAACATTCATATCGATATAAATATTACCCTCAGGTTCCCAGGACGAGTCAGCGAAATGAGATAGCCTGAAATCGGGCTAGGTGATCATGCGCCGGTTGCCGACATTCGAACGGTCCATTTTTCGGAATTCGGATATTAGCACGGAGCAAATATATGGATTCCGTGCGTTTTTCATCGGCTACGCGTTCGACGGAGTAAAAAACGTAGAGTTCGCGAAAACCGGGGTATCCTTACACGTCACCCGTCAAATTCGATTTTCTGCATGGATTTTGTCAATAATTTTATCGCGTGATGTTAATGATCAAACAGGCATATTTCTTTTTCGGTAACGCGTTCGTGAAAATAGCTGGCCGTTTCATAATTTTTTCGTCCGATACCCCCTGGCCAAATTTTAATTTTTGCATGCTTCATCGATCGATTCCGTCCATTTCTCATCGGTCGCGCGTTTGAGGAAATAAATAAATGACCCTTCTCCCGAAACCCGAAAAAATAGGTATGTCATTACATGCAGCAGGTCGAATTTCAAATTCTGCATCGATAATAATTCGATTTTGTCAATAATTCTCACCGCGTCATGTAAATGTCTGTCGGGGTTTAGGTTTTGGTCGAAACATATTATGATCGAACATGAACGAATGAATATTGTTCACTCTGTCGGATTCCATAGCCTCCTCGGCGAGAGATTCTCTCGTTATTCTCCTTGGTCGATCTCCATTCGTCAAGTAATTCAGTTCTCTCTTCAGAGTTTCCAGGGCGCGAGGATATACTGGTGGTGGTAATCTTTCAACTATCACCCGCAGCGGTGTATCGGTACGAATTTCTTTCCTCTCTTCACAGGTCGAGACAGCGGATGGAGAAGACATTGTGGCAAGCTCAAGCAGCGAATTACAACTGAGCTCCTACCGGTTGTTCTCGGATGTCCGGCAGTGTCGGTTCGGCGGAATCGGACATATTTTCTGCGCATGCGCGTTTCGACGGCCGAAACGCCCTCGTTCAACGGACGGTATATATCAACACGAACCGTCATTATCTGACTCAGGATGATGATTGCAAGACCTTCCATTTCTCACTTGAAACGGTGCCTATTATATTGGATATCGGATAGCTCGATACGGTTCGATTCCGCGAAAGAGAAAAAAACGATACAATTTTCAGAATCTTCATTTGAATTGGTGACTTAAGAAACACCTTCGAGTTCTAATCAGGGCATCTACTACAAATCGATCTCGCCTTTTCCCTATCGGTTCCTTTTTCCAGGAAATAATGGACCGTTTTCGGAATTCTCGACAACTTTCATCACATGTGGCCCATCGAATCATAATTTTTGCATGGTCCGTGAATCGATCTTCTCCATTTCTCGTGGTGTTATGAAATAACATTCATATCGATATAAATATTACCCTCAGGTTCCCAGGACGAGTCAGCGAAATGAGATAGCCTGAAATCGGGCTAGGTGATCATGCGCCGGTTGCCGACATTCGAACGGTCCATTTTTCGGAATTCGGATATTAGCACGGAGCAAATATATGGATTCCGTGCGTTTTTCATCGGCTACGCGTTCGACGGAGTAAAAAACGTAGAGTTCGCGAAAACCGGGGTATCCTTACACGTCACCCGTCAAATTCGATTTTCTGCATGGATTTTGTCAATAATTTTATCGCGTGATGTTAATGATCAAACAGGCATATTTCTTTTTCGGTAACGCGTTCGTGAAAATAGCTGGCCGTTTCATAATTTTTTCGTCCGATACCCCCTGGCCAAATTTTAATTTTTGCATGCTTCATCGATCGATTCCGTCCATTTCTCATCGGTCGCGCGTTTGAGGAAATAAATAAATGACCCTTCTCCCGAAACCCGAAAAAATAGGTATGTCATTACATGCAGCAGGTCGAATTTCAAATTCTGCATCGATAATAATTCGATTTTGTCAATAATTCTCACCGCGTCATGTAAATGTCTGTCGGGGTTTAGGTTTTGGTCGAAACATATTATGATCGAACATGAACGAATGAATATTGTTCACTCTGTCGGATTCCATAGCCTCCTCGGCGAGAGATTCTCTCGTTATTCTCCTTGGTCGATCTCCATTCTTCAAGTAATTCAGTTCTCTCTTCAGAGTTTCCAGGGCGCGAGGATATACTGGTGGTGGTAATCTTTCAACTATCACCCGCACCGGTGTATCGGTACGAATTTCTTTCCTCTCTTCACAGGTCGAGACAGCGGATGGAGAAGACATTGTGGCAAGCTCAAGCAGCGAATTACAACTGAGCTCCTACCGGTTGTTCTCGGATGTCCGGCAGTGTCGGTTCGGCGGAATCGGACATATTTTCTGCGCATGCGCGTTTCGACGGCCGAAACGCCCTCGTTCAACGGACGGTATATATCAACACGAACCGTCATTATCTGACTCAGGATGATGATTGCAAGACCTTCCATTTCTCACTTGAAACGGTGCCTATTATATTGGATATCGGATAGCTCGATACGGTTCGATTCCGCGAAAGAGAAAAAAACGATACAATTTTCAGAATCTTCATTTGAATTGGTGACTTAAGAAACACCTTCGAGTTCTAATCAGGGCATCTACTACAAATCGATCTCGCCTTTTCCCTATCGGTTCCTTTTTCCAGGAAATAATGGACCGTTTTCGGAATTCTCGACAACTTTCATCACATGTGGCCCATCGAATCATAATTTTTGCATGGTCCGTGAATCGATCTTCTCCATTTCTCGTGGTGTTATGAAATAACATTCATATCGATATAAATATTACCCTCAGGTTCCCAGGACGAGTCAGCGAAATGAGATAGCCTGAAATCGGGCTAGGTGATCATGCGCCGGTTGCCGACATTCGAACGGTCCATTTTTCGGAATTCGGATATTAGCACGGAGCAAATATATGGATTCCGTGCGTTTTTCATCGGCTACGCGTTCGACGGAGTAAAAAACGTAGAGTTCGCGAAAACCGGGGTATCCTTACACGTCACCCGTCAAATTCGATTTTCTGCATGGATTTTGTCAATAATTTTATCGCGTGATGTTAATGATCAAACAGGCATATTTCTTTTTCGGTAACGCGTTCGTGAAAATAGCTGGCCGTTTCATAATTTTTTCGTCCGATACCCCCTGGCCAAATTTTAATTTTTGCATGCTTCATCGATCGATTCCGTCCATTTCTCATCGGTCGCGCGTTTGAGGAAATAAATAAATGACCCTTCTCCCGAAACCCGAAAAAATAGGTATGTCATTACATGCAGCAGGTCGAATTTCAAATTCTGCATCGATAATAATTCGATTTTGTCAATAATTCTCACCGCGTCATGTAAATGTCTGTCGGGGTTTAGGTTTTGGTCGAAACATATTATGATCGAACATGAACGAATGAATATTGTTCACTCTGTCGGATTCCATAGCCTCCTCGGCGAGAGATTCTCTCGTTATTCTCCTTGGTCGATCTCCATTCGTCAAGTAATTCAGTTCTCTCTTCAGAGTTTCCAGGGCGCGAGGATATACTGGTGGTGGTAATCTTTCAACTATCACCCGCACCGGTGTATCGGTACGAATTTCTTTCCTCTCTTCACAGGTCGAGACAGCGGATGGAGAAGACATTGTGGCAAGCTCAAGCAGCGAATTACAACTGAGCTCCTACCGGTTGTTCTCGGATGTCCGGCAGTGTCGGTTCGGCGGAATCGGACATATTTTCTGCGCATGCGCGTTTCGACGGCCGAAACGCCCTCGTTCAACGGACGGTATATATCAACACGAACCGTCATTATCTGACTCAGGATGATGATTGCAAGACCTTCCATTTCTCACTTGAAACGGTGCCTATTATATTGGATATCGGATAGCTCGATACGGTTCGATTCCGCGAAAGAGAAAAAAACGATACAATTTTCAGAATCTTCATTTGAATTGGTGACTTAAGAAACACCTTCGAGTTCTAATCAGGGCATCTACTACAAATCGATCTCGCCTTTTCCCTATCGGTTCCTTTTTCCAGGAAATAATGGACCGTTTTCGGAATTCTCGACAACTTTCATCACATGTGGCCCATCGAATCATAATTTTTGCATGGTCCGTGAATCGATCTTCTCCATTTCTCGTGGTGTTATGAAATAACATTCATATCGATATAAATATTACCCTCAGGTTCCCAGGACGAGTCAGCGAAATGAGATAGCCTGAAATCGGGCTAGGTGATCATGCGCCGGTTGCCGACATTCGAACGGTCCATTTTTCGGAATTCGGATATTAGCACGGAGCAAATATATGGATTCCGTGCGTTTTTCATCGGCTACGCGTTCGACGGAGTAAAAAACGTAGAGTTCGCGAAAACCGGGGTATCCTTACACGTCACCCGTCAAATTCGATTTTCTGCATGGATTTTGTCAATAATTTTATCGCGTGATGTTAATGATCAAACAGGCATATTTCTTTTTCGGTAACGCGTTCGTGAAAATAGCTGGCCGTTTCATAATTTTTTCGTCCGATACCCCCTGGCCAAATTTTAATTTTTGCATGCTTCATCGATCGATTCCGTCCATTTCTCATCGGTCGCGCGTTTGAGGAAATAAATAAATGACCCTTCTCCCGAAACCCGAAAAAATAGGTATGTCATTACATGCAGCAGGTCGAATTTCAAATTCTGCATCGATAATAATTCGATTTTGTCAATAATTCTCACCGCGTCATGTAAATGTCTGTCGGGGTTTAGGTTTTGGTCGAAACATATTATGATCGAACATGAACGAATGAATATTGTTCACTCTGTCGGATTCCATAGCCTCCTCGGCGAGAGATTCTCTCGTTATTCTCCTTGGTCGATCTCCATTCGTCAAGTAATTCAGTTCTCTCTTCAGAGTTTCCAGGGCGCGAGGATATACTGGTGGTGGTAATCTTTCAACTATCACCCGCACCGGTGTATCGGTACGAATTTCTTTCCTCTCTTCACAGGTCGAGACAGCGGATGGAGAAGACATTGTGGCAAGCTCAAGCAGCGAATTACAACTGAGCTCCTACCGGTTGTTCTCGGATGTCCGGCAGTGTCGGTTCGGCGGAATCGGACATATTTTCTGCGCATGCGCGTTTCGACGGCCGAAACGCCCTCGTTCAACGGACGGTATATATCAACACGAACCGTCATTATCTGACTCAGGATGATGATTGCAAGACCTTCCATTTCTCACTTGAAACGGTGCCTATTATATTGGATATCGGATAGCTCGATACGGTTCGATTCCGCGAAAGAGAAAAAAACGATACAATTTTCAGAATCTTCATTTGAATTGGTGACTTAAGAAACACCTTCGAGTTCTAATCAGGGCATCTACTACAAATCGATCTCGCCTTTTCCCTATCGGTTCCTTTTTCCAGGAAATAATGGACCGTTTTCGGAATTCTCGACAACTTTCATCACATGTGGCCCATCGAATCATAATTTTTGCATGGTCCGTGAATCGATCTTCTCCATTTCTCGTGGTGTTATGAAATAACATTCATATCGATATAAATATTACCCTCAGGTTCCCAGGACGAGTCAGCGAAATGAGATAGCCTGAAATCGGGCTAGGTGATCATGCGCCGGTTGCCGACATTCGAACGGTCCATTTTTCGGAATTCGGATATTAGCACGGAGCAAATATATGGATTCCGTGCGTTTTTCATCGGCTACGCGTTCGACGGAGTAAAAAACGTAGAGTTCGCGAAAACCGGGGTATCCTTACACGTCACCCGTCAAATTCGATTTTCTGCATGGATTTTGTCAATAATTTTATCGCGTGATGTTAATGATCAAACAGGCATATTTCTTTTTCGGTAACGCGTTCGTGAAAATAGCTGGCCGTTTCATAATTTTTTCGTCCGATACCCCCTGGCCAAATTTTAATTTTTGCATGCTTCATCGATCGATTCCGTCCATTTCTCATCGGTCGCGCGTTTGAGGAAATAAATAAATGACCCTTCTCCCGAAACCCGAAAAAATAGGTATGTCATTACATGCAGCAGGTCGAATTTCAAATTCTGCATCGATAATAATTCGATTTTGTCAATAATTCTCACCGCGTCATGTAAATGTCTGTCGGGGTTTAGGTTTTGGTCGAAACATATTATGATCGAACATGAACGAATGAATATTGTTCACTCTGTCGGATTCCATAGCCTCCTCGGCGAGAGATTCTCTCGTTATTCTCCTTGGTCGATCTCCATTCGTCAAGTAATTCAGTTCTCTCTTCAGAGTTTCCAGGGCGCGAGGATATACTGGTGGTGGTAATCTTTCAACTATCACCCGCACCGGTGTATCGGTACGAATTTCTTTCCTCTCTTCACAGGTCGAGACAGCGGATGGAGAAGACATTGTGGCAAGCTCAAGCAGCGAATTACAACTGAGCTCCTACCGGTTGTTCTCGGATGTCCGGCAGTGTCGGTTCGGCGGAATCGGACATATTTTCTGCGCATGCGCGTTTCGACGGCCGAAACGCCCTCGTTCAACGGACGGTATATATCAACACGAACCGTCATTATCTGACTCAGGATGATGATTGCAAGACCTTCCATTTCTCACTTGAAACGGTGCCTATTATATTGGATATCGGATAGCTCGATACGGTTCGATTCCGCGAAAGAGAAAAAAACGATACAATTTTCAGAATCTTCATTTGAATTGGTGACTTAAGAAACACCTTCGAGTTCTAATCAGGGCATCTACTACAAATCGATCTCGCCTTTTCCCTATCGGTTCCTTTTTCCAGGAAATAATGGACCGTTTTCGGAATTCTCGACAACTTTCATCACATGTGGCCCATCGAATCATAATTTTTGCATGGTCCGTGAATCGATCTTCTCCATTTCTCGTGGTGTTATGAAATAACATTCATATCGATATAAATATTACCCTCAGGTTCCCAGGACGAGTCAGCGAAATGAGATAGCCTGAAATCGGGCTAGGTGATCATGCGCCGGTTGCCGACATTCGAACGGTCCATTTTTCGGAATTCGGATATTAGCACGGAGCAAATATATGGATTCCGTGCGTTTTTCATCGGCTACGCGTTCGACGGAGTAAAAAACGTAGAGTTCGCGAAAACCGGGGTATCCTTACACGTCACCCGTCAAATTCGATTTTCTGCATGGATTTTGTCAATAATTTTATCGCGTGATGTTAATGATCAAACAGGCATATTTCTTTTTCGGTAACGCGTTCGTGAAAATAGCTGGCCGTTTCATAATTTTTTCGTCCGATACCCCCTGGCCAAATTTTAATTTTTGCATGCTTCATCGATCGATTCCGTCCATTTCTCATCGGTCGCGCGTTTGAGGAAATAAATAAATGACCCTTCTCCCGAAACCCGAAAAAATAGGTATGTCATTACATGCAGCAGGTCGAATTTCAAATTCTGCATCGATAATAATTCGATTTTGTCAATAATTCTCACCGCGTCATGTAAATGTCTGTCGGGGTTTAGGTTTTGGTCGAAACATATTATGATCGAACATGAACGAATGAATATTGTTCACTCTGTCGGATTCCATAGCCTCCTCGGCGAGAGATTCTCTCGTTATTCTCCTTGGTCGATCTCCATTCGTCAAGTAATTCAGTTCTCTCTTCAGAGTTTCCAGGGCGCGAGGATATACTGGTGGTGGTAATCTTTCAACTATCACCCGCACCGGTGTATCGGTACGAATTTCTTTCCTCTCTTCACAGGTCGAGACAGCGGATGGAGAAGACATTGTGGCAAGCTCAAGCAGCGAATTACAACTGAGCTCCTACCGGTTGTTCTCGGATGTCCGGCAGTGTCGGTTCGGCGGAATCGGACATATTTTCTGCGCATGCGCGTTTCGACGGCCGAAACGCCCTCGTTCAACGGACGGTATATATCAACACGAACCGTCATTATCTGACTCAGGATGATGATTGCAAGACCTTCCATTTCTCACTTGAAACGGTGCCTATTATATTGGATATCGGATAGCTCGATACGGTTCGATTCCGCGAAAGAGAAAAAAACGATACAATTTTCAGAATCTTCATTTGAATTGGTGACTTAAGAAACACCTTCGAGTTCTAATCAGGGCATCTACTACAAATCGATCTCGCCTTTTCCCTATCGGTTCCTTTTTCCAGGAAATAATGGACCGTTTTCGGAATTCTCGACAACTTTCATCACATGTGGCCCATCGAATCATAATTTTTGCATGGTCCGTGAATCGATCTTCTCCATTTCTCGTGGTGTTATGAAATAACATTCATATCGATATAAATATTACCCTCAGGTTCCCAGGACGAGTCAGCGAAATGAGATAGCCTGAAATCGGGCTAGGTGATCATGCGCCGGTTGCCGACATTCGAACGGTCCATTTTTCGGAATTCGGATATTAGCACGGAGCAAATATATGGATTCCGTGCGTTTTTCATCGGCTACGCGTTCGACGGAGTAAAAAACGTAGAGTTCGCGAAAACCGGGGTATCCTTACACGTCACCCGTCAAATTCGATTTTCTGCATGGATTTTGTCAATAATTTTATCGCGTGATGTTAATGATCAAACAGGCATATTTCTTTTTCGGTAACGCGTTCGTGAAAATAGCTGGCCGTTTCATAATTTTTTCGTCCGATACCCCCTGGCCAAATTTTAATTTTTGCATGCTTCATCGATCGATTCCGTCCATTTCTCATCGGTCGCGCGTTTGAGGAAATAAATAAATGACCCTTCTCCCGAAACCCGAAAAAATAGGTATGTCATTACATGCAGCAGGTCGAATTTCAAATTCTGCATCGATAATAATTCGATTTTGTCAATAATTCTCACCGCGTCATGTAAATGTCTGTCGGGGTTTAGGTTTTGGTCGAAACATATTATGATCGAACATGAACGAATGAATATTGTTCACTCTGTCGGATTCCATAGCCTCCTCGGCGAGAGATTCTCTCGTTATTCTCCTTGGTCGATCTCCATTCGTCAAGTAATTCAGTTCTCTCTTCAGAGTTTCCAGGGCGCGAGGATATACTGGTGGTGGTAATCTTTCAACTATCACCCGCAGCGGTGTATCGGTACGAATTTCTTTCCTCTCTTCACAGGTCGAGACAGCGGATGGAGAAGACATTGTGGCAAGCTCAAGCAGCGAATTACAACTGAGCTCCTACCGGTTGTTCTCGGATGTCCGGCAGTGTCGGTTCGGCGGAATCGGACATATTTTCTGCGCATGCGCGTTTCGACGGCCGAAACGCCCTCGTTCAACGGACGGTATATATCAACACGAACCGTCATTATCTGACTCAGGATGATGATTGCAAGACCTTCCATTTCTCACTTGAAACGGTGCCTATTATATTGGATATCGGATAGCTCGATACGGTTCGATTCCGCGAAAGAGAAAAAAACGATACAATTTTCAGAATCTTCATTTGAATTGGTGACTTAAGAAACACCTTCGAGTTCTAATCAGGGCATCTACTACAAATCGATCTCGCCTTTTCCCTATCGGTTCCTTTTTCCAGGAAATAATGGACCGTTTTCGGAATTCTCGACAACTTTCATCACATGTGGCCCATCGAATCATAATTTTTGCATGGTCCGTGAATCGATCTTCTCCATTTCTCGTGGTGTTATGAAATAACATTCATATCGATATAAATATTACCCTCAGGTTCCCAGGACGAGTCAGCGAAATGAGATAGCCTGAAATCGGGCTAGGTGATCATGCGCCGGTTGCCGACATTCGAACGGTCCATTTTTCGGAATTCGGATATTAGCACGGAGCAAATATATGGATTCCGTGCGTTTTTCATCGGCTACGCGTTCGACGGAGTAAAAAACGTAGAGTTCGCGAAAACCGGGGTATCCTTACACGTCACCCGTCAAATTCGATTTTCTGCATGGATTTTGTCAATAATTTTATCGCGTGATGTTAATGATCAAACAGGCATATTTCTTTTTCGGTAACGCGTTCGTGAAAATAGCTGGCCGTTTCATAATTTTTTCGTCCGATACCCCCTGGCCAAATTTTAATTTTTGCATGCTTCATCGATCGATTCCGTCCATTTCTCATCGGTCGCGCGTTTGAGGAAATAAATAAATGACCCTTCTCCCGAAACCCGAAAAAATAGGTATGTCATTACATGCAGCAGGTCGAATTTCAAATTCTGCATCGATAATAATTCGATTTTGTCAATAATTCTCACCGCGTCATGTAAATGTCTGTCGGGGTTTAGGTTTTGGTCGAAACATATTATGATCGAACATGAACGAATGAATATTGTTCACTCTGTCGGATTCCATAGCCTCCTCGGCGAGAGATTCTCTCGTTATTCTCCTTGGTCGATCTCCATTCGTCAAGTAATTCAGTTCTCTCTTCAGAGTTTCCAGGGCGCGAGGATATACTGGTGGTGGTAATCTTTCAACTATCACCCGCACCGGTGTATCGGTACGAATTTCTTTCCTCTCTTCACAGGTCGAGACAGCGGATGGAGAAGACATTGTGGCAAGCTCAAGCAGCGAATTACAACTGAGCTCCTACCGGTTGTTCTCGGATGTCCGGCAGTGTCGGTTCGGCGGAATCGGACATATTTTCTGCGCATGCGCGTTTCGACGGCCGAAACGCCCTCGTTCAACGGACGGTATATATCAACACGAACCGTCATTATCTGACTCAGGATGATGATTGCAAGACCTTCCATTTCTCACTTGAAACGGTGCCTATTATATTGGATATCGGATAGCTCGATACGGTTCGATTCCGCGAAAGAGAAAAAAACGATACAATTTTCAGAATCTTCATTTGAATTGGTGACTTAAGAAACACCTTCGAGTTCTAATCAGGGCATCTACTACAAATCGATCTCGCCTTTTCCCTATCGGTTCCTTTTTCCAGGAAATAATGGACCGTTTTCGGAATTCTCGACAACTTTCATCACATGTGGCCCATCGAATCATAATTTTTGCATGGTCCGTGAATCGATCTTCTCCATTTCTCGTGGTGTTATGAAATAACATTCATATCGATATAAATATTACCCTCAGGTTCCCAGGACGAGTCAGCGAAATGAGATAGCCTGAAATCGGGCTAGGTGATCATGCGCCGGTTGCCGACATTCGAACGGTCCATTTTTCGGAATTCGGATATTAGCACGGAGCAAATATATGGATTCCGTGCGTTTTTCATCGGCTACGCGTTCGACGGAGTAAAAAACGTAGAGTTCGCGAAAACCGGGGTATCCTTACACGTCACCCGTCAAATTCGATTTTCTGCATGGATTTTGTCAATAATTTTATCGCGTGATGTTAATGATCAAACAGGCATATTTCTTTTTCGGTAACGCGTTCGTGAAAATAGCTGGCCGTTTCATAATTTTTTCGTCCGATACCCCCTGGCCAAATTTTAATTTTTGCATGCTTCATCGATCGATTCCGTCCATTTCTCATCGGTCGCGCGTTTGAGGAAATAAATAAATGACCCTTCTCCCGAAACCCGAAAAAATAGGTATGTCATTACATGCAGCAGGTCGAATTTCAAATTCTGCATCGATAATAATTCGATTTTGTCAATAATTCTCACCGCGTCATGTAAATGTCTGTCGGGGTTTAGGTTTTGGTCGAAACATATTATGATCGAACATGAACGAATGAATATTGTTCACTCTGTCGGATTCCATAGCCTCCTCGGCGAGAGATTCTCTCGTTATTCTCCTTGGTCGATCTCCATTCGTCAAGTAATTCAGTTCTCTCTTCAGAGTTTCCAGGGCGCGAGGATATACTGGTGGTGGTAATCTTTCAACTATCACCCGCACCGGTGTATCGGTACGAATTTCTTTCCTCTCTTCACAGGTCGAGACAGCGGATGGAGAAGACATTGTGGCAAGCTCAAGCAGCGAATTACAACTGAGCTCCTACCGGTTGTTCTCGGATGTCCGGCAGTGTCGGTTCGGCGGAATCGGACATATTTTCTGCGCATGCGCGTTTCGACGGCCGAAACGCCCTCGTTCAACGGACGGTATATATCAACACGAACCGTCATTATCTGACTCAGGATGATGATTGCAAGACCTTCCATTTCTCACTTGAAACGGTGCCTATTATATTGGATATCGGATAGCTCGATACGGTTCGATTCCGCGAAAGAGAAAAAAACGATACAATTTTCAGAATCTTCATTTGAATTGGTGACTTAAGAAACACCTTCGAGTTCTAATCAGGGCATCTACTACAAATCGATCTCGCCTTTTCCCTATCGGTTCCTTTTTCCAGGAAATAATGGACCGTTTTCGGAATTCTCGACAACTTTCATCACATGTGGCCCATCGAATCATAATTTTTGCATGGTCCGTGAATCGATCTTCTCCATTTCTCGTGGTGTTATGAAATAACATTCATATCGATATAAATATTACCCTCAGGTTCCCAGGACGAGTCAGCGAAATGAGATAGCCTGAAATCGGGCTAGGTGATCATGCGCCGGTTGCCGACATTCGAACGGTCCATTTTTCGGAATTCGGATATTAGCACGGAGCAAATATATGGATTCCGTGCGTTTTTCATCGGCTACGCGTTCGACGGAGTAAAAAACGTAGAGTTCGCGAAAACCGGGGTATCCTTACACGTCACCCGTCAAATTCGATTTTCTGCATGGATTTTGTCAATAATTTTATCGCGTGATGTTAATGATCAAACAGGCATATTTCTTTTTCGGTAACGCGTTCGTGAAAATAGCTGGCCGTTTCATAATTTTTTCGTCCGATACCCCCTGGCCAAATTTTAATTTTTGCATGCTTCATCGATCGATTCCGTCCATTTCTCATCGGTCGCGCGTTTGAGGAAATAAATAAATGACCCTTCTCCCGAAACCCGAAAAAATAGGTATGTCATTACATGCAGCAGGTCGAATTTCAAATTCTGCATCGATAATAATTCGATTTTGTCAATAATTCTCACCGCGTCATGTAAATGTCTGTCGGGGTTTAGGTTTTGGTCGAAACATATTATGATCGAACATGAACGAATGAATATTGTTCACTCTGTCGGATTCCATAGCCTCCTCGGCGAGAGATTCTCTCGTTATTCTCCTTGGTCGATCTCCATTCGTCAAGTAATTCAGTTCTCTCTTCAGAGTTTCCAGGGCGCGAGGATATACTGGTGGTGGTAATCTTTCAACTATCACCCGCACCGGTGTATCGGTACGAATTTCTTTCCTCTCTTCACAGGTCGAGACAGCGGATGGAGAAGACATTGTGGCAAGCTCAAGCAGCGAATTACAACTGAGCTCCTACCGGTTGTTCTCGGATGTCCGGCAGTGTCGGTTCGGCGGAATCGGACATATTTTCTGCGCATGCGCGTTTCGACGGCCGAAACGCCCTCGTTCAACGGACGGTATATATCAACACGAACCGTCATTATCTGACTCAGGATGATGATTGCAAGACCTTCCATTTCTCACTTGAAACGGTGCCTATTATATTGGATATCGGATAGCTCGATACGGTTCGATTCCGCGAAAGAGAAAAAAACGATACAATTTTCAGAATCTTCATTTGAATTGGTGACTTAAGAAACACCTTCGAGTTCTAATCAGGGCATCTACTACAAATCGATCTCGCCTTTTCCCTATCGGTTCCTTTTTCCAGGAAATAATGGACCGTTTTCGGAATTCTCGACAACTTTCATCACATGTGGCCCATCGAATCATAATTTTTGCATGGTCCGTGAATCGATCTTCTCCATTTCTCGTGGTGTTATGAAATAACATTCATATCGATATAAATATTACCCTCAGGTTCCCAGGACGAGTCAGCGAAATGAGATAGCCTGAAATCGGGCTAGGTGATCATGCGCCGGTTGCCGACATTCGAACGGTCCATTTTTCGGAATTCGGATATTAGCACGGAGCAAATATATGGATTCCGTGCGTTTTTCATCGGCTACGCGTTCGACGGAGTAAAAAACGTAGAGTTCGCGAAAACCGGGGTATCCTTACACGTCACCCGTCAAATTCGATTTTCTGCATGGATTTTGTCAATAATTTTATCGCGTGATGTTAATGATCAAACAGGCATATTTCTTTTTCGGTAACGCGTTCGTGAAAATAGCTGGCCGTTTCATAATTTTTTCGTCCGATACCCCCTGGCCAAATTTTAATTTTTGCATGCTTCATCGATCGATTCCGTCCATTTCTCATCGGTCGCGCGTTTGAGGAAATAAATAAATGACCCTTCTCCCGAAACCCGAAAAAATAGGTATGTCATTACATGCAGCAGGTCGAATTTCAAATTCTGCATCGATAATAATTCGATTTTGTCAATAATTCTCACCGCGTCATGTAAATGTCTGTCGGGGTTTAGGTTTTGGTCGAAACATATTATGATCGAACATGAACGAATGAATATTGTTCACTCTGTCGGATTCCATAGCCTCCTCGGCGAGAGATTCTCTCGTTATTCTCCTTGGTCGATCTCCATTCGTCAAGTAATTCAGTTCTCTCTTCAGAGTTTCCAGGGCGCGAGGATATACTGGTGGTGGTAATCTTTCAACTATCACCCGCAGCGGTGTATCGGTACGAATTTCTTTCCTCTCTTCACAGGTCGAGACAGCGGATGGAGAAGACATTGTGGCAAGCTCAAGCAGCGAATTACAACTGAGCTCCTACCGGTTGTTCTCGGATGTCCGGCAGTGTCGGTTCGGCGGAATCGGACATATTTTCTGCGCATGCGCGTTTCGACGGCCGAAACGCCCTCGTTCAACGGACGGTATATATCAACACGAACCGTCATTATCTGACTCAGGATGATGATTGCAAGACCTTCCATTTCTCACTTGAAACGGTGCCTATTATATTGGATATCGGATAGCTCGATACGGTTCGATTCCGCGAAAGAGAAAAAAACGATACAATTTTCAGAATCTTCATTTGAATTGGTGACTTAAGAAACACCTTCGAGTTCTAATCAGGGCATCTACTACAAATCGATCTCGCCTTTTCCCTATCGGTTCCTTTTTCCAGGAAATAATGGACCGTTTTCGGAATTCTCGACAACTTTCATCACATGTGGCCCATCGAATCATAATTTTTGCATGGTCCGTGAATCGATCTTCTCCATTTCTCGTGGTGTTATGAAATAACATTCATATCGATATAAATATTACCCTCAGGTTCCCAGGACGAGTCAGCGAAATGAGATAGCCTGAAATCGGGCTAGGTGATCATGCGCCGGTTGCCGACATTCGAACGGTCCATTTTTCGGAATTCGGATATTAGCACGGAGCAAATATATGGATTCCGTGCGTTTTTCATCGGCTACGCGTTCGACGGAGTAAAAAACGTAGAGTTCGCGAAAACCGGGGTATCCTTACACGTCACCCGTCAAATTCGATTTTCTGCATGGATTTTGTCAATAATTTTATCGCGTGATGTTAATGATCAAACAGGCATATTTCTTTTTCGGTAACGCGTTCGTGAAAATAGCTGGCCGTTTCATAATTTTTTCGTCCGATACCCCCTGGCCAAATTTTAATTTTTGCATGCTTCATCGATCGATTCCGTCCATTTCTCATCGGTCGCGCGTTTGAGGAAATAAATAAATGACCCTTCTCCCGAAACCCGAAAAAATAGGTATGTCATTACATGCAGCAGGTCGAATTTCAAATTCTGCATCGATAATAATTCGATTTTGTCAATAATTCTCACCGCGTCATGTAAATGTCTGTCGGGGTTTAGGTTTTGGTCGAAACATATTATGATCGAACATGAACGAATGAATATTGTTCACTCTGTCGGATTCCATAGCCTCCTCGGCGAGAGATTCTCTCGTTATTCTCCTTGGTCGATCTCCATTCGTCAAGTAATTCAGTTCTCTCTTCAGAGTTTCCAGGGCGCGAGGATATACTGGTGGTGGTAATCTTTCAACTATCACCCGCACCGGTGTATCGGTACGAATTTCTTTCCTCTCTTCACAGGTCGAGACAGCGGATGGAGAAGACATTGTGGCAAGCTCAAGCAGCGAATTACAACTGAGCTCCTACCGGTTGTTCTCGGATGTCCGGCAGTGTCGGTTCGGCGGAATCGGACATATTTTCTGCGCATGCGCGTTTCGACGGCCGAAACGCCCTCGTTCAACGGACGGTATATATCAACACGAACCGTCATTATCTGACTCAGGATGATGATTGCAAGACCTTCCATTTCTCACTTGAAACGGTGCCTATTATATTGGATATCGGATAGCTCGATACGGTTCGATTCCGCGAAAGAGAAAAAAACGATACAATTTTCAGAATCTTCATTTGAATTGGTGACTTAAGAAACACCTTCGAGTTCTAATCAGGGCATCTACTACAAATCGATCTCGCCTTTTCCCTATCGGTTCCTTTTTCCAGGAAATAATGGACCGTTTTCGGAATTCTCGACAACTTTCATCACATGTGGCCCATCGAATCATAATTTTTGCATGGTCCGTGAATCGATCTTCTCCATTTCTCGTGGTGTTATGAAATAACATTCATATCGATATAAATATTACCCTCAGGTTCCCAGGACGAGTCAGCGAAATGAGATAGCCTGAAATCGGGCTAGGTGATCATGCGCCGGTTGCCGACATTCGAACGGTCCATTTTTCGGAATTCGGATATTAGCACGGAGCAAATATATGGATTCCGTGCGTTTTTCATCGGCTACGCGTTCGACGGAGTAAAAAACGTAGAGTTCGCGAAAACCGGGGTATCCTTACACGTCACCCGTCAAATTCGATTTTCTGCATGGATTTTGTCAATAATTTTATCGCGTGATGTTAATGATCAAACAGGCATATTTCTTTTTCGGTAACGCGTTCGTGAAAATAGCTGGCCGTTTCATAATTTTTTCGTCCGATACCCCCTGGCCAAATTTTAATTTTTGCATGCTTCATCGATCGATTCCGTCCATTTCTCATCGGTCGCGCGTTTGAGGAAATAAATAAATGACCCTTCTCCCGAAACCCGAAAAAATAGGTATGTCATTACATGCAGCAGGTCGAATTTCAAATTCTGCATCGATAATAATTCGATTTTGTCAATAATTCTCACCGCGTCATGTAAATGTCTGTCGGGGTTTAGGTTTTGGTCGAAACATATTATGATCGAACATGAACGAATGAATATTGTTCACTCTGTCGGATTCCATAGCCTCCTCGGCGAGAGATTCTCTCGTTATTCTCCTTGGTCGATCTCCATTCTTCAAGTAATTCAGTTCTCTCTTCAGAGTTTCCAGGGCGCGAGGATATACTGGTGGTGGTAATCTTTCAACTATCACCCGCACCGGTGTATCGGTACGAATTTCTTTCCTCTCTTCACAGGTCGAGACAGCGGATGGAGAAGACATTGTGGCAAGCTCAAGCAGCGAATTACAACTGAGCTCCTACCGGTTGTTCTCGGATGTCCGGCAGTGTCGGTTCGGCGGAATCGGACATATTTTCTGCGCATGCGCGTTTCGACGGCCGAAACGCCCTCGTTCAACGGACGGTATATATCAACACGAACCGTCATTATCTGACTCAGGATGATGATTGCAAGACCTTCCATTTCTCACTTGAAACGGTGCCTATTATATTGGATATCGGATAGCTCGATACGGTTCGATTCCGCGAAAGAGAAAAAAACGATACAATTTTCAGAATCTTCATTTGAATTGGTGACTTAAGAAACACCTTCGAGTTCTAATCAGGGCATCTACTACAAATCGATCTCGCCTTTTCCCTATCGGTTCCTTTTTCCAGGAAATAATGGACCGTTTTCGGAATTCTCGACAACTTTCATCACATGTGGCCCATCGAATCATAATTTTTGCATGGTCCGTGAATCGATCTTCTCCATTTCTCGTGGTGTTATGAAATAACATTCATATCGATATAAATATTACCCTCAGGTTCCCAGGACGAGTCAGCGAAATGAGATAGCCTGAAATCGGGCTAGGTGATCATGCGCCGGTTGCCGACATTCGAACGGTCCATTTTTCGGAATTCGGATATTAGCACGGAGCAAATATATGGATTCCGTGCGTTTTTCATCGGCTACGCGTTCGACGGAGTAAAAAACGTAGAGTTCGCGAAAACCGGGGTATCCTTACACGTCACCCGTCAAATTCGATTTTCTGCATGGATTTTGTCAATAATTTTATCGCGTGATGTTAATGATCAAACAGGCATATTTCTTTTTCGGTAACGCGTTCGTGAAAATAGCTGGCCGTTTCATAATTTTTTCGTCCGATACCCCCTGGCCAAATTTTAATTTTTGCATGCTTCATCGATCGATTCCGTCCATTTCTCATCGGTCGCGCGTTTGAGGAAATAAATAAATGACCCTTCTCCCGAAACCCGAAAAAATAGGTATGTCATTACATGCAGCAGGTCGAATTTCAAATTCTGCATCGATAATAATTCGATTTTGTCAATAATTCTCACCGCGTCATGTAAATGTCTGTCGGGGTTTAGGTTTTGGTCGAAACATATTATGATCGAACATGAACGAATGAATATTGTTCACTCTGTCGGATTCCATAGCCTCCTCGGCGAGAGATTCTCTCGTTATTCTCCTTGGTCGATCTCCATTCGTCAAGTAATTCAGTTCTCTCTTCAGAGTTTCCAGGGCGCGAGGATATACTGGTGGTGGTAATCTTTCAACTATCACCCGCACCGGTGTATCGGTACGAATTTCTTTCCTCTCTTCACAGGTCGAGACAGCGGATGGAGAAGACATTGTGGCAAGCTCAAGCAGCGAATTACAACTGAGCTCCTACCGGTTGTTCTCGGATGTCCGGCAGTGTCGGTTCGGCGGAATCGGACATATTTTCTGCGCATGCGCGTTTCGACGGCCGAAACGCCCTCGTTCAACGGACGGTATATATCAACACGAACCGTCATTATCTGACTCAGGATGATGATTGCAAGACCTTCCATTTCTCACTTGAAACGGTGCCTATTATATTGGATATCGGATAGCTCGATACGGTTCGATTCCGCGAAAGAGAAAAAAACGATACAATTTTCAGAATCTTCATTTGAATTGGTGACTTAAGAAACACCTTCGAGTTCTAATCAGGGCATCTACTACAAATCGATCTCGCCTTTTCCCTATCGGTTCCTTTTTCCAGGAAATAATGGACCGTTTTCGGAATTCTCGACAACTTTCATCACATGTGGCCCATCGAATCATAATTTTTGCATGGTCCGTGAATCGATCTTCTCCATTTCTCGTGGTGTTATGAAATAACATTCATATCGATATAAATATTACCCTCAGGTTCCCAGGACGAGTCAGCGAAATGAGATAGCCTGAAATCGGGCTAGGTGATCATGCGCCGGTTGCCGACATTCGAACGGTCCATTTTTCGGAATTCGGATATTAGCACGGAGCAAATATATGGATTCCGTGCGTTTTTCATCGGCTACGCGTTCGACGGAGTAAAAAACGTAGAGTTCGCGAAAACCGGGGTATCCTTACACGTCACCCGTCAAATTCGATTTTCTGCATGGATTTTGTCAATAATTTTATCGCGTGATGTTAATGATCAAACAGGCATATTTCTTTTTCGGTAACGCGTTCGTGAAAATAGCTGGCCGTTTCATAATTTTTTCGTCCGATACCCCCTGGCCAAATTTTAATTTTTGCATGCTTCATCGATCGATTCCGTCCATTTCTCATCGGTCGCGCGTTTGAGGAAATAAATAAATGACCCTTCTCCCGAAACCCGAAAAAATAGGTATGTCATTACATGCAGCAGGTCGAATTTCAAATTCTGCATCGATAATAATTCGATTTTGTCAATAATTCTCACCGCGTCATGTAAATGTCTGTCGGGGTTTAGGTTTTGGTCGAAACATATTATGATCGAACATGAACGAATGAATATTGTTCACTCTGTCGGATTCCATAGCCTCCTCGGCGAGAGATTCTCTCGTTATTCTCCTTGGTCGATCTCCATTCGTCAAGTAATTCAGTTCTCTCTTCAGAGTTTCCAGGGCGCGAGGATATACTGGTGGTGGTAATCTTTCAACTATCACCCGCACCGGTGTATCGGTACGAATTTCTTTCCTCTCTTCACAGGTCGAGACAGCGGATGGAGAAGACATTGTGGCAAGCTCAAGCAGCGAATTACAACTGAGCTCCTACCGGTTGTTCTCGGATGTCCGGCAGTGTCGGTTCGGCGGAATCGGACATATTTTCTGCGCATGCGCGTTTCGACGGCCGAAACGCCCTCGTTCAACGGACGGTATATATCAACACGAACCGTCATTATCTGACTCAGGATGATGATTGCAAGACCTTCCATTTCTCACTTGAAACGGTGCCTATTATATTGGATATCGGATAGCTCGATACGGTTCGATTCCGCGAAAGAGAAAAAAACGATACAATTTTCAGAATCTTCATTTGAATTGGTGACTTAAGAAACACCTTCGAGTTCTAATCAGGGCATCTACTACAAATCGATCTCGCCTTTTCCCTATCGGTTCCTTTTTCCAGGAAATAATGGACCGTTTTCGGAATTCTCGACAACTTTCATCACATGTGGCCCATCGAATCATAATTTTTGCATGGTCCGTGAATCGATCTTCTCCATTTCTCGTGGTGTTATGAAATAACATTCATATCGATATAAATATTACCCTCAGGTTCCCAGGACGAGTCAGCGAAATGAGATAGCCTGAAATCGGGCTAGGTGATCATGCGCCGGTTGCCGACATTCGAACGGTCCATTTTTCGGAATTCGGATATTAGCACGGAGCAAATATATGGATTCCGTGCGTTTTTCATCGGCTACGCGTTCGACGGAGTAAAAAACGTAGAGTTCGCGAAAACCGGGGTATCCTTACACGTCACCCGTCAAATTCGATTTTCTGCATGGATTTTGTCAATAATTTTATCGCGTGATGTTAATGATCAAACAGGCATATTTCTTTTTCGGTAACGCGTTCGTGAAAATAGCTGGCCGTTTCATAATTTTTTCGTCCGATACCCCCTGGCCAAATTTTAATTTTTGCATGCTTCATCGATCGATTCCGTCCATTTCTCATCGGTCGCGCGTTTGAGGAAATAAATAAATGACCCTTCTCCCGAAACCCGAAAAAATAGGTATGTCATTACATGCAGCAGGTCGAATTTCAAATTCTGCATCGATAATAATTCGATTTTGTCAATAATTCTCACCGCGTCATGTAAATGTCTGTCGGGGTTTAGGTTTTGGTCGAAACATATTATGATCGAACATGAACGAATGAATATTGTTCACTCTGTCGGATTCCATAGCCTCCTCGGTGAGAGATTCTCTCGTTATTCTCCTTGGTCGATCTCCATTCGTCAAGTAATTCAGTTCTCTCTTCAGAGTTTCCAGGGCGCGAGGATATACTGGTGGTGGTAATCTTTCAACTATCACCCGCACCGGTGTATCGGTACGAATTTCTTTCCTCTCTTCACAGGTCGAGACAGCGGATGGAGAAGACATTGTGGCAAGCTCAAGCAGCGAATTACAACTGAGCTCCTACCGGTTGTTCTCGGATGTCCGGCAGTGTCGGTTCGGCGGAATCGGACATATTTTCTGCGCATGCGCGTTTCGACGGCCGAAACGCCCTCGTTCAACGGACGGTATATATCAACACGAACCGTCATTATCTGACTCAGGATGATGATTGCAAGACCTTCCATTTCTCACTTGAAACGGTGCCTATTATATTGGATATCGGATAGCTCGATACGGTTCGATTCCGCGAAAGAGAAAAAAACGATACAATTTTCAGAATCTTCATTTGAATTGGTGACTTAAGAAACACCTTCGAGTTCTAATCAGGGCATCTACTACAAATCGATCTCGCCTTTTCCCTATCGGTTCCTTTTTCCAGGAAATAATGGACCGTTTTCGGAATTCTCGACAACTTTCATCACATGTGGCCCATCGAATCATAATTTTTGCATGGTCCGTGAATCGATCTTCTCCATTTCTCGTGGTGTTATGAAATAACATTCATATCGATATAAATATTACCCTCAGGTTCCCAGGACGAGTCAGCGAAATGAGATAGCCTGAAATCGGGCTAGGTGATCATGCGCCGGTTGCCGACATTCGAACGGTCCATTTTTCGGAATTCGGATATTAGCACGGAGCAAATATATGGATTCCGTGCGTTTTTCATCGGCTACGCGTTCGACGGAGTAAAAAACGTAGAGTTCGCGAAAACCGGGGTATCCTTACACGTCACCCGTCAAATTCGATTTTCTGCATGGATTTTGTCAATAATTTTATCGCGTGATGTTAATGATCAAACAGGCATATTTCTTTTTCGGTTACGCGTTCGTGAAAATAGCTGGCCGTTTCATAATTTTTTCGTCCGATACCCCCTTGCCAAATTTAAATTTTTGCATGCTTCATCGATCGATTCCGTCCATTTCTCATCGGTCGCGCGTTTGAGGAAATAAATAAATGACCCTTCTCCCGAAACCCGAAAAAATAGGTATGTCATTACATGCAGCAGGTCGAATTTCAATTTCTGCATCGATAATAATTCGATTTTGTCAATAATTCTCACCGCGTCATGTAAATGTCTGTCGGGGTTTAGGTTTTGAACATATTATGATCGAACATGAACGAATGAATATTGTTCACTCTGTCGGATTCCATAGCCTCCTCGGCGAGAGATTCTCTCGTTATTCTCCTTGGTCGATCTCCATTCGTCAAGTAATTCAGTTCTCTCTTCAGAGTTTCCAGGGCGCGAGGATATACTGTGGTGGTAATCTTTCAACTATCACCCGCACCGGTGTATCGGTACGAATTTCTTTCCTCTCTTCACAGGTCGAGACAGCGGATGGAGAAGACATTGTGGCAAGCTCAAGCAGCGAATTACAACTGAGCTCCTACCGGTTGTTCTCGGATGTCCGGCAGTGTCGGTTCGGCGGAATCGACATATTTTCTGCGCATGCGCGTTTCGACGGCCGAAACGCCCTCGTTCAACGGAAGGTATATTTCAACACGAACCGTCATTATCTGACTCAGGATGATGATTGCAAGACCTTCCATTTCTCACTTGAAACGGTGCCTATTATATTGGATATCGGATAGCTCGATACGGTTCGATTCCGCGAAAGAGAAAAAAACGATACAATTTTCAGAATCTTCATTTGAATTGGTGACTTAAGAAACACCTTCGAGTTCTAATCAGGGCATCTACTACAAATCGATCTCGCCTTTTCCCTATCGGTTCTTTTTCCAGGAAATAATGGACCGTTTTCGGAATTCTCGACAACTTTCATCACATGTGGCCCATCGAATCATAATTTTTGCATGGTCCGTGAATCGATCTTCTCCATTTCTCGTGTGTTATGAAATAACATTCATATCGATATAAATATTACCCTCAGGTTCCCAGGACGAGTCAGCGAAATGAGATAGCCTAGAAATCGGGCTAGGTGATCATGCGCCGGTTGCCGACATTCGAACGGTCCATTTTTCGGAATTCGGATATTAGCACGGAGCAAATATATGGATTCGTGCGTTTTTCATCGCTACGCGTTCGACGGAGTAAAAAACGTAGAGTTTCGCGATAACCGGGGTATCCTTACACGTCACCCGTCAATTCGATTTTCTGCATGATATTGTCAATAATTTTATCGCGTGATGTTAATGATCAAACAGGCATATTTCTTTTTCGGTTACGCGTTCGTGAAAATAGCTGGCCGTTTCATAATTTTTTCGTCCGATACCCCCTTGCCAAATTTTAATTTTTGCATGCTTCATCGATCGATTCCGTCCATTTCTCATCGGTCGCGCGTTTGAGGAAAATAAATAAATGACCCTTCTCCCGAAACCGCAAAAATAGGTATGTCATTACATGCAGCAGGTCGAATTTCAATTTCTGCATCGATAATAATTCGATTTGTCAATAATTCTCACCGCGTCATGTAAATGTCTGTCGGGTTTAGGTTTTGCTGTCATGAGTAACATATTATGATCGAACATGAAACGAATGAATATTGTTCACTCTGTCGGATTCCATAGCCTCCTCGGCGAGAGATTCTCTCGTTATTCTCCTTGGTCGATCTCCATTCGTCAAGTAATTCAGTTCTCTCTTCAGAGTTTCCAGGGCGCGAGGATATACTGGTGGTGGTAATCTTCAACTATCACCCGCACCGGTGTATCGGTACGAATTTCTTTCCTCTCTTCACAGGTCGAGACAGCGGATGGAGAAGACATTGTGGCAAGCTCAAGCAGCGAATTACAACTGAGCTCCTACCGGTTGTTCTCGGATGTCCGGCAGTGTCGGTTCGGCGGAATCGGACATATTTTCTGCGCATGCGCGTTTCGACGGCCGAAACGCCCTCGTTCAACGGACGGTATATTTCAACACGAACCGTCATTATCTGACTCAGGATGATGATTGCAAGACCTTCCATTTCTCACTTGAAACGGTGCCTTTATATTGGATATCGGATAGCTCGATACGGTTCGATTCCGCGAAAGAGAAAAAAACGATACAATTTTCAGAATCTTCATTTGAATTGGTGACTTAAGAAACACCTTCGAGTTCTAATCAGGGCATCTACTACAAATCGATCTCGCCTTTTCCCTATCGGTTCCTTTTTCCAGGAAATAATGGACCGTTTTCGGAATTCTCGACAACTTTCATCACATGTGGCCCATCGAATCATAATTTTTGCATGGTCCGTGAATCGATCTTCTCCATTTCTCGTGGTGTTATGAAATAACATTCATATCGATATAAATATTACCCTCAGGTTCCCAGGACGAGTCAGCGAAATGAGATAGCCTGAAATCGGGCTAGGTGATCATGCGCCGGTTGCCGACATTCGAACGGTCCATTTTTCGGAATTCGGATATTAGCACGGAGCAAATATATGGATTCCGTGCGTTTTTCATCGGCTACGCGTTCGACGGAGTAAAAAACGTAGAGTTCGCGAAAACCGGGGTATCCTTACACGTCACCCGTCAAATTCGATTTTCTGCATGGATTTTGTCAATAATTTTATCGCGTGATGTTAATGATCAAACAGGCATATTTCTTTTTCGGTTACGCGTTCGTGAAAATAGCTGGCCGTTTCATAATTTTTTCGTCCGATACCCCCTTGCCAAATTTTAATTTTTGCATGCTTCATCGATCGATTCCGTCCATTTCTCATCGGTCGCGCGTTTGAGGAAATAAATAAATGACCCTTCTCCCGAAACCCGAAAAAATAGGTATGTCATTACATGCAGCAGGTCGAATTTCAATTTCTGCATCGATAATAATTCGATTTTGTCAATAATTCTCACCGCGTCATGTAAATGTCTGTCGGGGTTTAGGTTTTGGTCGAAACATATTATGATCGAACATGAACGAATGAATATTGTTCACTCTGTCGGATTCCATAGCCTCCTCGGCGAGAGATTCTCTCGTTATTCTCCTTGGTCGATCTCCATTCGTCAAGTAATTCAGTTCTCTCTTCAGAGTTTCCAGGGCGCGAGGATATACTGGTGGTGGTAATCTTTCAACTATCACCCGCACCGGTGTATCGGTACGAATTTCTTTCCTCTCTTCACAGGTCGAGACAGCGGATGGAGAAGACATTGTGGCAAGCTCAAGCAGCGAATTACAACTGAGCTCCTACCGGTTGTTCTCGGATGTCCGGCAGTGTCGGTTCGGCGGAATCGGACATATTTTCTGCGCATGCGCGTTTCGACGGCCGAAACGCCCTCGTTCAACGGACGGTATATATCAACACGAACCGTCATTATCTGACTCAGGATGATGATTGCAAGACCTTCCATTTCTCACTTGAAACGGTGCCTATTATATTGGATATCGGATAGCTCGATACGGTTCGATTCCGCGAAAGAGAAAAAAACGATACAATTTTCAGAATCTTCATTTGAATTGGTGACTTAAGAAACACCTTCGAGTTCTAATCAGGGCATCTACTACAAATCGATCTCGCCTTTTCCCTATCGGTTCCTTTTTCCAGGAAATAATGGACCGTTTTCGGAATTCTCGACAACTTTCATCACATGTGGCCCATCGAATCATAATTTTTGCATGGTCCGTGAATCGATCTTCTCCATTTCTCGTGGTGTTATGAAATAACATTCATATCGATATAAATATTACCCTCAGGTTCCCAGGACGAGTCAGCGAAATGAGATAGCCTGAAATCGGGCTAGGTGATCATGCGCCGGTTGCCGACATTCGAACGGTCCATTTTTCGGAATTCGGATATTAGCACGGAGCAAATATATGGATTCCGTGCGTTTTTCATCGGCTACGCGTTCGACGGAGTAAAAAACGTAGAGTTCGCGAAAACCGGGGTATCCTTACACGTCACCCGTCAAATTCGATTTTCTGCATGGATTTTGTCAATAATTTTATCGCGTGATGTTAATGATCAAACAGGCATATTTCTTTTTCGGTTACGCGTTCGTGAAAATAGCTGGCCGTTTCATAATTTTTTCGTCCGATACCCCCTTGCCAAATTTTAATTTTTGCATGCTTCATCGATCGATTCCGTCCATTTCTCATCGGTCGCGCGTTTGAGGAAATAAATAAATGACCCTTCTCCCGAAACCCGAAAAAATAGGTATGTCATTACATGCAGCAGGTCGAATTTCAATTTCTGCATCGATAATAATTCGATTTTGTCAATAATTCTCACCGCGTCATGTAAATGTCTGTCGGGGTTTAGGTTTTGGTCGAAACATATTATGATCGAACATGAACGAATGAATATTGTTCACTCTGTCGGATTCCATAGCCTCCTCGGCGAGAGATTCTCTCGTTATTCTCCTTGGTCGATCTCCATTCGTCAAGTAATTCAGTTCTCTCTTCAGAGTTTCCAGGGCGCGAGGATATACTGGTGGTGGTAATCTTTCAACTATCACCCGCACCGGTGTATCGGTACGAATTTCTTTCCTCTCTTCACAGGTCGAGACAGCGGATGGAGAAGACATTGTGGCAAGCTCAAGCAGCGAATTACAACTGAGCTCCTACCGGTTGTTCTCGGATGTCCGGCAGTGTCGGTTCGGCGGAATCGGACATATTTTCTGCGCATGCGCGTTTCGACGGCCGAAACGCCCTCGTTCAACGGACGGTATATATCAACACGAACCGTCATTATCTGACTCAGGATGATGATTGCAAGACCTTCCATTTCTCACTTGAAACGGTGCCTATTATATTGGATATCGGATAGCTCGATACGGTTCGATTCCGCGAAAGAGAAAAAAACGATACAATTTTCAGAATCTTCATTTGAATTGGTGACTTAAGAAACACCTTCGAGTTCTAATCAGGGCATCTACTACAAATCGATCTCGCCTTTTCCCTATCGGTTCCTTTTTCCAGGAAATAATGGACCGTTTTCGGAATTCTCGACAACTTTCATCACATGTGGCCCATCGAATCATAATTTTTGCATGGTCCGTGAATCGATCTTCTCCATTTCTCGTGGTGTTATGAAATAACATTCATATCGATATAAATATTACCCTCAGGTTCCCAGGACGAGTCAGCGAAATGAGATAGCCTGAAATCGGGCTAGGTGATCATGCGCCGGTTGCCGACATTCGAACGGTCCATTTTTCGGAATTCGGATATTAGCACGGAGCAAATATATGGATTCCGTGCGTTTTTCATCGGCTACGCGTTCGACGGAGTAAAAAACGTAGAGTTCGCGAAAACCGGGGTATCCTTACACGTCACCCGTCAAATTCGATTTTCTGCATGGATTTTGTCAATAATTTTATCGCGTGATGTTAATGATCAAACAGGCATATTTCTTTTTCGGTTACGCGTTCGTGAAAATAGCTGGCCGTTTCATAATTTTTTCGTCCGATACCCCCTTGCCAAATTTTAATTTTTGCATGCTTCATCGATCGATTCCGTCCATTTCTCATCGGTCGCGCGTTTGAGGAAATAAATAAATGACCCTTCTCCCGAAACCCGAAAAAATAGGTATGTCATTACATGCAGCAGGTCGAATTTCAATTTCTGCATCGATAATAATTCGATTTTGTCAATAATTCTCACCGCGTCATGTAAATGTCTGTCGGGGTTTAGGTTTTGGTCGAAACATATTATGATCGAACATGAACGAATGAATATTGTTCACTCTGTCGGATTCCATAGCCTCCTCGGCGAGAGATTCTCTCGTTATTCTCCTTGGTCGATCTCCATTCGTCAAGTAATTCAGTTCTCTCTTCAGAGTTTCCAGGGCGCGAGGATATACTGGTGGTGGTAATCTTTCAACTATCACCCGCACCGGTGTATCGGTACGAATTTCTTTCCTCTCTTCACAGGTCGAGACAGCGGATGGAGAAGACATTGTGGCAAGCTCAAGCAGCGAATTACAACTGAGCTCCTACCGGTTGTTCTCGGATGTCCGGCAGTGTCGGTTCGGCGGAATCGGACATATTTTCTGCGCATGCGCGTTTCGACGGCCGAAACGCCCTCGTTCAACGGACGGTATATTTCAACACGAACCGTCATTATCTGACTCAGGATGATGATTGCAAGACCTTCCATTTCTCACTTGAAACGGTGCCTATTATATTGGATATCGGATAGCTCGATACGGTTCGATTCCGCGAAAGAGAAAAAAACGATACAATTTTCAGAATCTTCATTTGAATTGGTGACTTAAGAAACACCTTCGAGTTCTAATCAGGGCATCTACTACAAATCGATCTCGCCTTTTCCCTATCGGTTCCTTTTTCCAGGAAATAATGGACCGTTTTCGGAATTCTCGACAACTTTCATCACATGTGGCCCATCGAATCATAATTTTTGCATGGTCCGTGAATCGATCTTCTCCATTTCTCGTGGTGTTATGAAATAACATTCATATCGATATAAATATTACCCTCAGGTTCCCAGGACGAGTCAGCGAAATGAGATAGCCTGAAATCGGGCTAGGTGATCATGCGCCGGTTGCCGACATTCGAACGGTCCATTTTTCGGAATTCGGATATTAGCACGGAGCAAATATATGGATTCCGTGCGTTTTTCATCGGCTACGCGTTCGACGGAGTAAAAAACGTAGAGTTCGCGAAAACCGGGGTATCCTTACACGTCACCCGTCAAATTCGATTTTCTGCATGGATTTTGTCAATAATTTTATCGCGTGATGTTAATGATCAAACAGGCATATTTCTTTTTCGGTTACGCGTTCGTGAAAATAGCTGGCCGTTTCATAATTTTTTCGTCCGATACCCCCTTGCCAAATTTTAATTTTTGCATGCTTCATCGATCGATTCCGTCCATTTCTCATCGGTCGCGCGTTTGAGGAAATAAATAAATGACCCTTCTCCCGAAACCCGAAAAAATAGGTATGTCATTACATGCAGCAGGTCGAATTTCAATTTCTGCATCGATAATAATTCGATTTTGTCAATAATTCTCACCGCGTCATGTAAATGTCTGTCGGGGTTTAGGTTTTGGTCGAAACATATTATGATCGAACATGAACGAATGAATATTGTTCACTCTGTCGGATTCCATAGCCTCCTCGGCGAGAGATTCTCTCGTTATTCTCCTTGGTCGATCTCCATTCGTCAAGTAATTCAGTTCTCTCTTCAGAGTTTCCAGGGCGCGAGGATATACTGGTGGTGGTAATCTTTCAACTATCACCCGCACCGGTGTATCGGTACGAATTTCTTTCCTCTCTTCACAGGTCGAGACAGCGGATGGAGAAGACATTGTGGCAAGCTCAAGCAGCGAATTACAACTGAGCTCCTACCGGTTGTTCTCGGATGTCCGGCAGTGTCGGTTCGGCGGAATCGGACATATTTTCTGCGCATGCGCGTTTCGACGGCCGAAACGCCCTCGTTCAACGGACGGTATATATCAACACGAACCGTCATTATCTGACTCAGGATGATGATTGCAAGACCTTCCATTTCTCACTTGAAACGGTGCCTATTATATTGGATATCGGATAGCTCGATACGGTTCGATTCCGCGAAAGAGAAAAAAACGATACAATTTTCAGAATCTTCATTTGAATTGGTGACTTAAGAAACACCTTCGAGTTCTAATCAGGGCATCTACTACAAATCGATCTCGCCTTTTCCCTATCGGTTCCTTTTTCCAGGAAATAATGGACCGTTTTCGGAATTCTCGACAACTTTCATCACATGTGGCCCATCGAATCATAATTTTTGCATGGTCCGTGAATCGATCTTCTCCATTTCTCGTGGTGTTATGAAATAACATTCATATCGATATAAATATTACCCTCAGGTTCCCAGGACGAGTCAGCGAAATGAGATAGCCTGAAATCGGGCTAGGTGATCATGCGCCGGTTGCCGACATTCGAACGGTCCATTTTTCGGAATTCGGATATTAGCACGGAGCAAATATATGGATTCCGTGCGTTTTTCATCGGCTACGCGTTCGACGGAGTAAAAAACGTAGAGTTCGCGAAAACCGGGGTATCCTTACACGTCACCCGTCAAATTCGATTTTCTGCATGGATTTTGTCAATAATTTTATCGCGTGATGTTAATGATCAAACAGGCATATTTCTTTTTCGGTTACGCGTTCGTGAAAATAGCTGGCCGTTTCATAATTTTTTCGTCCGATACCCCCTTGCCAAATTTTAATTTTTGCATGCTTCATCGATCGATTCCGTCCATTTCTCATCGGTCGCGCGTTTGAGGAAATAAATAAATGACCCTTCTCCCGAAACCCGAAAAAATAGGTATGTCATTACATGCAGCAGGTCGAATTTCAATTTCTGCATCGATAATAATTCGATTTTGTCAATAATTCTCACCGCGTCATGTAAATGTCTGTCGGGGTTTAGGTTTTGGTCGAAACATATTATGATCGAACATGAACGAATGAATATTGTTCACTCTGTCGGATTCCATAGCCTCCTCGGCGAGAGATTCTCTCGTTATTCTCCTTGGTCGATCTCCATTCGTCAAGTAATTCAGTTCTCTCTTCAGAGTTTCCAGGGCGCGAGGATATACTGGTGGTGGTAATCTTTCAACTATCACCCGCACCGGTGTATCGGTACGAATTTCTTTCCTCTCTTCACAGGTCGAGACAGCGGATGGAGAAGACATTGTGGCAAGCTCAAGCAGCGAATTACAACTGAGCTCCTACCGGTTGTTCTCGGATGTCCGGCAGTGTCGGTTCGGCGGAATCGGACATATTTTCTGCGCATGCGCGTTTCGACGGCCGAAACGCCCTCGTTCAACGGACGGTATATTTCAACACGAACCGTCATTATCTGACTCAGGATGATGATTGCAAGACCTTCCATTTCTCACTTGAAACGGTGCCTATTATATTGGATATCGGATAGCTCGATACGGTTCGATTCCGCGAAAGAGAAAAAAACGATACAATTTTCAGAATCTTCATTTGAATTGGTGACTTAAGAAACACCTTCGAGTTCTAATCAGGGCATCTACTACAAATCGATCTCGCCTTTTCCCTATCGGTTCCTTTTTCCAGGAAATAATGGACCGTTTTCGGAATTCTCGACAACTTTCATCACATGTGGCCCATCGAATCATAATTTTTGCATGGTCCGTGAATCGATCTTCTCCATTTCTCGTGGTGTTATGAAATAACATTCATATCGATATAAATATTACCCTCAGGTTCCCAGGACGAGTCAGCGAAATGAGATAGCCTGAAATCGGGCTAGGTGATCATGCGCCGGTTGCCGACATTCGAACGGTCCATTTTTCGGAATTCGGATATTAGCACGGAGCAAATATATGGATTCCGTGCGTTTTTCATCGGCTACGCGTTCGACGGAGTAAAAAACGTAGAGTTCGCGAAAACCGGGGTATCCTTACACGTCACCCGTCAAATTCGATTTTCTGCATGGATTTTGTCAATAATTTTATCGCGTGATGTTAATGATCAAACAGGCATATTTCTTTTTCGGTTACGCGTTCGTGAAAATAGCTGGCCGTTTCATAATTTTTTCGTCCGATACCCCCTTGCCAAATTTTAATTTTTGCATGCTTCATCGATCGATTCCGTCCATTTCTCATCGGTCGCGCGTTTGAGGAAATAAATAAATGACCCTTCTCCCGAAACCCGAAAAAATAGGTATGTCATTACATGCAGCAGGTCGAATTTCAATTTCTGCATCGATAATAATTCGATTTTGTCAATAATTCTCACCGCGTCATGTAGATGTCTGTCGGGGTTTAGGTTTTGGTCGAAACATATTATGATCGAACATGAACGAATGAATATTGTTCACTCTGTCGGATTCCATAGCCTCCTCGGCGAGAGATTCTCTCGTTATTCTCCTTGGTCGATCTCCATTCGTCAAGTAATTCAGTTCTCTCTTCAGAGTTTCCAGGGCGCGAGGATATACTGGTGGTGGTAATCTTTCAACTATCACCCGCACCGGTGTATCGGTACGAATTTCTTTCCTCTCTTCACAGGTCGAGACAGCGGATGGAGAAGACATTGTGGCAAGCTCAAGCAGCGAATTACAACTGAGCTCCTACCGGTTGTTCTCGGATGTCCGGCAGTGTCGGTTCGGCGGAATCGGACATATTTTCTGCGCATGCGCGTTTCGACGGCCGAAACGCCCTCGTTCAACGGACGGTATATTTCAACACGAACCGTCATTATCTGACTCAGGATGATGATTGCAAGACCTTCCATTTCTCACTTGAAACGGTGCCTATTATATTGGATATCGGATAGCTCGATACGGTTCGATTCCGCGAAAGAGAAAAAAACGATACAATTTTCAGAATCTTCATTTGAATTGGTGACTTAAGAAACACCTTCGAGTTCTAATCAGGGCATCTACTACAAATCGATCTCGCCTTTTCCCTATCGGTTCCTTTTTCCAGGAAATAATGGACCGTTTTCGGAATTCTCGACAACTTTCATCACATGTGGCCCATCGAATCATAATTTTTGCATGGTCCGTGAATCGATCTTCTCCATTTCTCGTGGTGTTATGAAATAACATTCATATCGATATAAATATTACCCTCAGGTTCCCAGGACGAGTCAGCGAAATGAGATAGCCTGAAATCGGGCTAGGTGATCATGCGCCGGTTGCCGACATTCGAACGGTCCATTTTTCGGAATTCGGATATTAGCACGGAGCAAATATATGGATTCCGTGCGTTTTTCATCGGCTACGCGTTCGACGGAGTAAAAAACGTAGAGTTCGCGAAAACCGGGGTATCCTTACACGTCACCCGTCAAATTCGATTTTCTGCATGGATTTTGTCAATAATTTTATCGCGTGATGTTAATGATCAAACAGGCATATTTCTTTTTCGGTTACGCGTTCGTGAAAATAGCTGGCCGTTTCATAATTTTTTCGTCCGATACCCCCTTGCCAAATTTTAATTTTTGCATGCTTCATCGATCGATTCCGTCCATTTCTCATCGGTCGCGCGTTTGAGGAAATAAATAAATGACCCTTCTCCCGAAACCCGAAAAAATAGGTATGTCATTACATGCAGCAGGTCGAATTTCAATTTCTGCATCGATAATAATTCGATTTTGTCAATAATTCTCACCGCGTCATGTAAATGTCTGTCGGGGTTTAGGTTTTGGTCGAAACATATTATGATCGAACATGAACGAATGAATATTGTTCACTCTGTCGGATTCCATAGCCTCCTCGGCGAGAGATTCTCTCGTTATTCTCCTTGGTCGATCTCCATTCGTCAAGTAATTCAGTTCTCTCTTCAGAGTTTCCAGGGCGCGAGGATATACTGGTGGTGGTAATCTTTCAACTATCACCCGCACCGGTGTATCGGTACGAATTTCTTTCCTCTCTTCACAGGTCGAGACAGCGGATGGAGAAGACATTGTGGCAAGCTCAAGCAGCGAATTACAACTGAGCTCCTACCGGTTGTTCTCGGATGTCCGGCAGTGTCGGTTCGGCGGAATCGGACATATTTTCTGCGCATGCGCGTTTCGACGGCCGAAACGCCCTCGTTCAACGGACGGTATATTTCAACACGAACCGTCATTATCTGACTCAGGATGATGATTGCAAGACCTTCCATTTCTCACTTGAAACGGTGCCTATTATATTGGATATCGGATAGCTCGATACGGTTCGATTCCGCGAAAGAGAAAAAAACGATACAATTTTCAGAATCTTCATTTGAATTGGTGACTTAAGAAACACCTTCGAGTTCTAATCAGGGCATCTACTACAAATCGATCTCGCCTTTTCCCTATCGGTTCCTTTTTCCAGGAAATAATGGACCGTTTTCGGAATTCTCGACAACTTTCATCACATGTGGCCCATCGAATCATAATTTTTGCATGGTCCGTGAATCGATCTTCTCCATTTCTCGTGGTGTTATGAAATAACATTCATATCGATATAAATATTACCCTCAGGTTCCCAGGACGAGTCAGCGAAATGAGATAGCCTGAAATCGGGCTAGGTGATCATGCGCCGGTTGCCGACATTCGAACGGTCCATTTTTCGGAATTCGGATATTAGCACGGAGCAAATATATGGATTCCGTGCGTTTTTCATCGGCTACGCGTTCGACGGAGTAAAAAACGTAGAGTTCGCGAAAACCGGGGTATCCTTACACGTCACCCGTCAAATTCGATTTTCTGCATGGATTTTGTCAATAATTTTATCGCGTGATGTTAATGATCAAACAGGCATATTTCTTTTTCGGTTACGCGTTCGTGAAAATAGCTGGCCGTTTCATAATTTTTTCGTCCGATACCCCCTTGCCAAATTTTAATTTTTGCATGCTTCATCGATCGATTCCGTCCATTTCTCATCGGTCGCGCGTTTGAGGAAATAAATAAATGACCCTTCTCCCGAAACCCGAAAAAATAGGTATGTCATTACATGCAGCAGGTCGAATTTCAATTTCTGCATCGATAATAATTCGATTTTGTCAATAATTCTCACCGCGTCATGTAAATGTCTGTCGGGGTTTAGGTTTTGGTCGAAACATATTATGATCGAACATGAACGAATGAATATTGTTCACTCTGTCGGATTCCATAGCCTCCTCGGCGAGAGATTCTCTCGTTATTCTCCTTGGTCGATCTCCATTCGTCAAGTAATTCAGTTCTCTCTTCAGAGTTTCCAGGGCGCGAGGATATACTGGTGGTGGTAATCTTTCAACTATCACCCGCACCGGTGTATCGGTACGAATTTCTTTCCTCTCTTCACAGGTCGAGACAGCGGATGGAGAAGACATTGTGGCAAGCTCAAGCAGCGAATTACAACTGAGCTCCTACCGGTTGTTCTCGGATGTCCGGCAGTGTCGGTTCGGCGGAATCGGACATATTTTCTGCGCATGCGCGTTTCGACGGCCGAAACGCCCTCGTTCAACGGACGGTATATTTCAACACGAACCGTCATTATCTGACTCAGGATGATGATTGCAAGACCTTCCATTTCTCACTTGAAACGGTGCCTATTATATTGGATATCGGATAGCTCGATACGGTTCGATTCCGCGAAAGAGAAAAAAACGATACAATTTTCAGAATCTTCATTTGAATTGGTGACTTAAGAAACACCTTCGAGTTCTAATCAGGGCATCTACTACAAATCGATCTCGCCTTTTCCCTATCGGTTCCTTTTTCCAGGAAATAATGGACCGTTTTCGGAATTCTCGACAACTTTCATCACATGTGGCCCATCGAATCATAATTTTTGCATGGTCCGTGAATCGATCTTCTCCATTTCTCGTGGTGTTATGAAATAACATTCATATCGATATAAATATTACCCTCAGGTTCCCAGGACGAGTCAGCGAAATGAGATAGCCTGAAATCGGGCTAGGTGATCATGCGCCGGTTGCCGACATTCGAACGGTCCATTTTTCGGAATTCGGATATTAGCACGGAGCAAATATATGGATTCCGTGCGTTTTTCATCGGCTACGCGTTCGACGGAGTAAAAAACGTAGAGTTCGCGAAAACCGGGGTATCCTTACACGTCACCCGTCAAATTCGATTTTCTGCATGGATTTTGTCAATAATTTTATCGCGTGATGTTAATGATCAAACAGGCATATTTCTTTTTCGGTTACGCGTTCGTGAAAATAGCTGGCCGTTTCATAATTTTTTCGTCCGATACCCCCTTGCCAAATTTTAATTTTTGCATGCTTCATCGATCGATTCCGTCCATTTCTCATCGGTCGCGCGTTTGAGGAAATAAATAAATGACCCTTCTCCCGAAACCCGAAAAAATAGGTATGTCATTACATGCAGCAGGTCGAATTTCAATTTCTGCATCGATAATAATTCGATTTTGTCAATAATTCTCACCGCGTCATGTAAATGTCTGTCGGGGTTTAGGTTTTGGTCGAAACATATTATGATCGAACATGAACGAATGAATATTGTTCACTCTGTCGGATTCCATAGCCTCCTCGGCGAGAGATTCTCTCGTTATTCTCCTTGGTCGATCTCCATTCGTCAAGTAATTCAGTTCTCTCTTCAGAGTTTCCAGGGCGCGAGGATATACTGGTGGTGGTAATCTTTCAACTATCACCCGCACCGGTGTATCGGTACGAATTTCTTTCCTCTCTTCACAGGTCGAGACAGCGGATGGAGAAGACATTGTGGCAAGCTCAAGCAGCGAATTACAACTGAGCTCCTACCGGTTGTTCTCGGATGTCCGGCAGTGTCGGTTCGGCGGAATCGGACATATTTTCTGCGCATGCGCGTTTCGACGGCCGAAACGCCCTCGTTCAACGGACGGTATATATCAACACGAACCGTCATTATCTGACTCAGGATGATGATTGCAAGACTTTCCATTTCTCACTTGAAACGGTGCCTATTATATTGGATATCGGATAGCTCGATACGGTTCGATTCCGCGAAAGAGAAAAAAACGATACAATTTTCAGAATCTTCATTTGAATTGGTGACTTAAGAAACACCTTCGAGTTCTAATCAGGGCATCTACTACAAATCGATCTCGCCTTTTCCCTATCGGTTCCTTTTTCCAGGAAATAATGGACCGTTTTCGGAATTCTCGACAACTTTCATCACATGTGGCCCATCGAATCATAATTTTTGCATGGTCCGTGAATCGATCTTCTCCATTTCTCGTGGTGTTATGAAATAACATTCATATCGATATAAATATTACCCTCAGGTTCCCAGGACGAGTCAGCGAAATGAGATAGCCTGAAATCGGGCTAGGTGATCATGCGCCGGTTGCCGACATTCGAACGGTCCATTTTTCGGAATTCGGATATTAGCACGGAGCAAATATATGGATTCCGTGCGTTTTTCATCGGCTACGCGTTCGACGGAGTAAAAAACGTAGAGTTCGCGAAAACCGGGGTATCCTTACACGTCACCCGTCAAATTCGATTTTCTGCATGGATTTTGTCAATAATTTTATCGCGTGATGTTAATGATCAAACAGGCATATTTCTTTTTCGGTTACGCGTTCGTGAAAATAGCTGGCCGTTTCATAATTTTTTCGTACGATACCCCCTTGCCAAATTTTAATTTTTGCATGCTTCATCGATCGATTCCGTCCATTTCTCATCGGTCGCGCGTTTGAGGAAATAAATAAATGACCCTTCTCCCGAAACCCGAAAAAATAGGTATGTCATTACATGCAGCAGGTCGAATTTCAATTTCTGCATCGATAATAATTCGATTTTGTCAATAATTCTCACCGCGTCATGTAAATGTCTGTCGGGGTTTAGGTTTTGGTCGAAACATATTATGATCGAACATGAACGAATGAATATTGTTCACTCTGTCGGATTCCATAGCCTCCTCGGCGAGAGATTCTCTCGTTATTCTCCTTGGTCGATCTCCATTCGTCAAGTAATTCAGTTCTCTCTTCAGAGTTTCCAGGGCGCGAGGATATACTGGTGGTGGTAATCTTTCAACTATCACCCGCACCGGTGTATCGGTACGAATTTCTTTCCTCTCTTCACAGGTCGAGACAGCGGATGGAGAAGACATTGTGGCAAGCTCAAGCAGCGAATTACAACTGAGCTCCTACCGGTTGTTCTCGGATGTCCGGCAGTGTCGGTTCGGCGGAATCGGACATATTTTCTGCGCATGCGCGTTTCGACGGCCGAAACGCCCTCGTTCAACGGACGGTATATTTCAACACGAACCGTCATTATCTGACTCAGGATGATGATTGCAAGACCTTCCATTTCTCACTTGAAACGGTGCCTATTATATTGGATATCGGATAGCTCGATACGGTTCGATTCCGCGAAAGAGAAAAAAACGATACAATTTTCAGAATCTTCATTTGAATTGGTGACTTAAGAAACACCTTCGAGTTCTAATCAGGGCATCTACTACAAATCGATCTCGCCTTTTCCCTATCGGTTCCTTTTTCCAGGAAATAATGGACCGTTTTCGGAATTCTCGACAACTTTCATCACATGTGGCCCATCGAATCATAATTTTTGCATGGTCCGTGAATCGATCTTCTCCATTTCTCGTGGTGTTATGAAATAACATTCATATCGATATAAATATTACCCTCAGGTTCCCAGGACGAGTCAGCGAAATGAGATAGCCTGAAATCGGGCTAGGTGATCATGCGCCGGTTGCCGACATTCGAACGGTCCATTTTTCGGAATTCGGATATTAGCACGGAGCAAATATATGGATTCCGTGCGTTTTTCATCGGCTACGCGTTCGACGGAGTAAAAAACGTAGAGTTCGCGAAAACCGGGGTATCCTTACACGTCACCCGTCAAATTCGATTTTCTGCATGGATTTTGTCAATAATTTTATCGCGTGATGTTAATGATCAAACAGGCATATTTCTTTTTCGGTTACGCGTTCGTGAAAATAGCTGGCCGTTTCATAATTTTTTCGTCCGATACCCCCTTGCCAAATTTTAATTTTTGCATGCTTCATCGATCGATTCCGTCCATTTCTCATCGGTCGCGCGTTTGAGGAAATAAATAAATGACCCTTCTCCCGAAACCCGAAAAAATAGGTATGTCATTACATGCAGCAGGTCGAATTTCAATTTCTGCATCGATAATAATTCGATTTTGTCAATAATTCTCACCGCGTCATGTAGATGTCTGTCGGGGTTTAGGTTTTGGTCGAAACATATTATGATCGAACATGAACGAATGAATATTGTTCACTCTGTCGGATTCCATAGCCTCCTCGGCGAGAGATTCTCTCGTTATTCTCCTTGGTCGATCTCCATTCGTCAAGTAATTCAGTTCTCTCTTCAGAGTTTCCAGGGCGCGAGGATATACTGGTGGTGGTAATCTTTCAACTATCACCCGCACCGGTGTATCGGTACGAATTTCTTTCCTCTCTTCACAGGTCGAGACAGCGGATGGAGAAGACATTGTGGCAAGCTCAAGCAGCGAATTACAACTGAGCTCCTACCGGTTGTTCTCGGATGTCCGGCAGTGTCGGTTCGGCGGAATCGGACATATTTTCTGCGCATGCGCGTTTCGACGGCCGAAACGCCCTCGTTCAACGGACGGTATATTTCAACACGAACCGTCATTATCTGACTCAGGATGATGATTGCAAGACCTTCCATTTCTCACTTGAAACGGTGCCTATTATATTGGATATCGGATAGCTCGATACGGTTCGATTCCGCGAAAGAGAAAAAAACGATACAATTTTCAGAATCTTCATTTGAATTGGTGACTTAAGAAACACCTTCGAGTTCTAATCAGGGCATCTACTACAAATCGATCTCGCCTTTTCCCTATCGGTTCCTTTTTCCAGGAAATAATGGACCGTTTTCGGAATTCTCGACAACTTTCATCACATGTGGCCCATCGAATCATAATTTTTGCATGGTCCGTGAATCGATCTTCTCCATTTCTCGTGGTGTTATGAAATAACATTCATATCGATATAAATATTACCCTCAGGTTCCCAGGACGAGTCAGCGAAATGAGATAGCCTGAAATCGGGCTAGGTGATCATGCGCCGGTTGCCGACATTCGAACGGTCCATTTTTCGGAATTCGGATATTAGCACGGAGCAAATATATGGATTCCGTGCGTTTTTCATCGGCTACGCGTTCGACGGAGTAAAAAACGTAGAGTTCGCGAAAACCGGGGTATCCTTACACGTCACCCGTCAAATTCGATTTTCTGCATGGATTTTGTCAATAATTTTATCGCGTGATGTTAATGATCAAACAGGCATATTTCTTTTTCGGTTACGCGTTCGTGAAAATAGCTGGCCGTTTCATAATTTTTTCGTCCGATACCCCCTTGCCAAATTTTAATTTTTGCATGCTTCATCGATCGATTCCGTCCATTTCTCATCGGTCGCGCGTTTGAGGAAATAAATAAATGACCCTTCTCCCGAAACCCGAAAAAATAGGTATGTCATTACATGCAGCAGGTCGAATTTCAATTTCTGCATCGATAATAATTCGATTTTGTCAATAATTCTCACCGCGTCATGTAGATGTCTGTCGGGGTTTAGGTTTTGGTCGAAACATATTATGATCGAACATGAACGAATGAATATTGTTCACTCTGTCGGATTCCATAGCCTCCTCGGCGAGAGATTCTCTCGTTATTCTCCTTGGTCGATCTCCATTCGTCAAGTAATTCAGTTCTCTCTTCAGAGTTTCCAGGGCGCGAGGATATACTGGTGGTGGTAATCTTTCAACTATCACCCGCACCGGTGTATCGGTACGAATTTCTTTCCTCTCTTCACAGGTCGAGACAGCGGATGGAGAAGACATTGTGGCAAGCTCAAGCAGCGAATTACAACTGAGCTCCTACCGGTTGTTCTCGGATGTCCGGCAGTGTCGGTTCGGCGGAATCGGACATATTTTCTGCGCATGCGCGTTTCGACGGCCGAAACGCCCTCGTTCAACGGACGGTATATTTCAACACGAACCGTCATTATCTGACTCAGGATGATGATTGCAAGACCTTCCATTTCTCACTTGAAACGGTGCCTATTATATTGGATATCGGATAGCTCGATACGGTTCGATTCCGCGAAAGAGAAAAAAACGATACAATTTTCAGAATCTTCATTTGAATTGGTGACTTAAGAAACACCTTCGAGTTCTAATCAGGGCATCTACTACAAATCGATCTCGCCTTTTCCCTATCGGTTCCTTTTTCCAGGAAATAATGGACCGTTTTCGGAATTCTCGACAACTTTCATCACATGTGGCCCATCGAATCATAATTTTTGCATGGTCCGTGAATCGATCTTCTCCATTTCTCGTGGTGTTATGAAATAACATTCATATCGATATAAATATTACCCTCAGGTTCCCAGGACGAGTCAGCGAAATGAGATAGCCTGAAATCGGGCTAGGTGATCATGCGCCGGTTGCCGACATTCGAACGGTCCATTTTTCGGAATTCGGATATTAGCACGGAGCAAATATATGGATTCCGTGCGTTTTTCATCGGCTACGCGTTCGACGGAGTAAAAAACGTAGAGTTCGCGAAAACCGGGGTATCCTTACACGTCACCCGTCAAATTCGATTTTCTGCATGGATTTTGTCAATAATTTTATCGCGTGATGTTAATGATCAAACAGGCATATTTCTTTTTCGGTTACGCGTTCGTGAAAATAGCTGGCCGTTTCATAATTTTTTCGTCCGATACCCCCATGCCAAATTTTAATTTTTGCATGCTTCATCGATCGATTCCGTCCATTTCTCATCGGTCGCGCGTTTGAGGAAATAAATAAATGACCCTTCTCCCGAAACCCGAAAAAATAGGTATGTCATTACATGCAGCAGGTCGAATTTCAATTTCTGCATCGATAATAATTCGATTTTGTCAATAATTCTCACCGCGTCATGTAAATGTCTGTCGGGGTTTAGGTTTTGGTCGAAACATATTATGATCGAACATGAACGAATGAATATTGTTCACTCTGTCGGATTCCATAGCCTCCTCGGCGAGAGATTCTCTCGTTATTCTCCTTGGTCGATCTCCATTCGTCAAGTAATTCAGTTCTCTCTTCAGAGTTTCCAGGGCGCGAGGATATACTGGTGGTGGTAATCTTTCAACTATCACCCGCACCGGTGTATCGGTACGAATTTCTTTCCTCTCTTCACAGGTCGAGACAGCGGATGGAGAAGACATTGTGGCAAGCTCAAGCAGCGAATTACAACTGAGCTCCTACCGGTTGTTCTCGGATGTCCGGCAGTGTCGGTTCGGCGGAATCGGACATATTTTCTGCGCATGCGCGTTTCGACGGCCGAAACGCCCTCGTTCAACGGACGGTATATTTCAACACGAACCGTCATTATCTGACTCAGGATGATGATTGCAAGACCTTCCATTTCTCACTTGAAACGGTGCCTATTATATTGGATATCGGATAGCTCGATACGGTTCGATTCCGCGAAAGAGAAAAAAACGATACAATTTTCAGAATCTTCATTTGAATTGGTGACTTAAGAAACACCTTCGAGTTCTAATCAGGGCATCTACTACAAATCGATCTCGCCTTTTCCCTATCGGTTCCTTTTTCCAGGAAATAATGGACCGTTTTCGGAATTCTCGACAACTTTCATCACATGTGGCCCATCGAATCATAATTTTTGCATGGTCCGTGAATCGATCTTCTCCATTTCTCGTGGTGTTATGAAATAACATTCATATCGATATAAATATTACCCTCAGGTTCCCAGGACGAGTCAGCGAAATGAGATAGCCTGAAATCGGGCTAGGTGATCATGCGCCGGTTGCCGACATTCGAACGGTCCATTTTTCGGAATTCGGATATTAGCACGGAGCAAATATATGGATTCCGTGCGTTTTTCATCGGCTACGCGTTCGACGGAGTAAAAAACGTAGAGTTCGCGAAAACCGGGGTATCCTTACACGTCACCCGTCAAATTCGATTTTCTGCATGGATTTTGTCAATAATTTTATCGCGTGATGTTAATGATCAAACAGGCATATTTCTTTTTCGGTTACGCGTTCGTGAAAATAGCTGGCCGTTTCATAATTTTTTCGTCCGATACCCCCTTGCCAAATTTTAATTTTTGCATGCTTCATCGATCGATTCCGTCCATTTCTCATCGGTCGCGCGTTTGAGGAAATAAATAAATGACCCTTCTCCCGAAACCCGAAAAAATAGGTATGTCATTACATGCAGCAGGTCGAATTTCAATTTCTGCATCGATAATAATTCGATTTTGTCAATAATTCTCACCGCGTCATGTAAATGTCTGTCGGGGTTTAGGTTTTGGTCGAAACATATTATGATCGAACATGAACGAATGAATATTGTTCACTCTGTCGGATTCCATAGCCTCCTCGGCGAGAGATTCTCTCGTTATTCTCCTTGGTCGATCTCCATTCGTCAAGTAATTCAGTTCTCTCTTCAGAGTTTCCAGGGCGCGAGGATATACTGGTGGTGGTAATCTTTCAACTATCACCCGCACCGGTGTATCGGTACGAATTTCTTTCCTCTCTTCACAGGTCGAGACAGCGGATGGAGAAGACATTGTGGCAAGCTCAAGCAGCGAATTACAACTGAGCTCCTACCGGTTGTTCTCGGATGTCCGGCAGTGTCGGTTCGGCGGAATCGGACATATTTTCTGCGCATGCGCGTTTCGACGGCCGAAACGCCCTCGTTCAACGGACGGTATATTTCAACACGAACCGTCATTATCTGACTCAGGATGATGATTGCAAGACCTTCCATTTCTCACTTGAAACGGTGCCTATTATATTGGATATCGGATAGCTCGATACGGTTCGATTCCGCGAAAGAGAAAAAAACGATACAATTTTCAGAATCTTCATTTGAATTGGTGACTTAAGAAACACCTTCGAGTTCTAATCAGGGCATCTACTACAAATCGATCTCGCCTTTTCCCTATCGGTTCCTTTTTCCAGGAAATAATGGACCGTTTTCGGAATTCTCGACAACTTTCATCACATGTGGCCCATCGAATCATAATTTTTGCATGGTCCGTGAATCGATCTTCTCCATTTCTCGTGGTGTTATGAAATAACATTCATATCGATATAAATATTACCCTCAGGTTCCCAGGACGAGTCAGCGAAATGAGATAGCCTGAAATCGGGCTAGGTGATCATGCGCCGGTTGCCGACATTCGAACGGTCCATTTTTCGGAATTCGGATATTAGCACGGAGCAAATATATGGATTCCGTGCGTTTTTCATCGGCTACGCGTTCGACGGAGTAAAAAACGTAGAGTTCGCGAAAACCGGGGTATCCTTACACGTCACCCGTCAAATTCGATTTTCTGCATGGATTTTGTCAATAATTTTATCGCGTGATGTTAATGATCAAACAGGCATATTTCTTTCTCGGTTGCGCGTTCGTGAAAATAGCTGGCCGTTTCATAATTTTTTCGTCCGATACCCCCTTGCCAAATTTTAATTTTTGCATGCTTCATCGATCGATTCCGTCCATTTCTCATCGGTCGCGCGTTTGAGGAAATAAATAAATGACCCTTCTCCCGAAACCCGAAAAAATAGGTATGTCATTACATGCAGCAGGTCGAATTTCAATTTCTGCATCGATAATAATTCGATTTTGTCAATAATTCTCACCGCGTCATGTAAATGTCTGTCGGGGTTTAGGTTTTGGTCGAAACATATTATGATCGAACATGAACGAATGAATATTGTTCACTCTGTCGGATTCCATAGCCTCCTCGGCGAGAGATTCTCTCGTTATTCTCCTTGGTCGATCTCCATTCGTCAAGTAATTCAGTTCTCTCTTCAGAGTTTCCAGGGCGCGAGGATATACTGGTGGTGGTAATCTTTCAACTATCACCCGCACCGGTGTATCGGTACGAATTTCTTTCCTCTCTTCACAGGTCGAGACAGCGGATGGAGAAGACATTGTGGCAAGCTCAAGCAGCGAATTACAACTGAGCTCCTACCGGTTGTTCTCGGATGTCCGGCAGTGTCGGTTCGGCGGAATCGGACATATTTTCTGCGCATGCGCGTTTCGACGGCCGAAACGCCCTCCCCTCGTTCAACGGACGGTATATTTCAACACGAACCGTCATTATCTGACTCAGGATGATGATTGCATGACCTTCCATTTCTCACTTGAAACGGTGCCTATTATATTGGATATCGGATAGCTCGATACGGTTCGATTCCGCGAAAGAGAAAAAAACGATACAATTTTCAGAATCTTCATTTGAATTGGTGACTTAAGAAACACCTTCGAGTTCTAATCAGGGCATCTACTACAAATCGATCTCGCCTTTTCCCTATCGGTTCCTTTTTCCAGGAAATAATGGACCGTTTTCGGAATTCTCGACAACTTTCATCACATGTGGCCCATCGAATCATAATTTTTGCATGGTCCGTGAATCGATCTTCTCCATTTCTCGTGGTGTTATGAAATAACATTCATATCGATATAAATATTACCCTCAGGTTCCCAGGACGAGTCAGCGAAATGAGATAGCCTGAAATCGGGCTAGGTGATCATGCGCCGGTTGCCGACATTCGAACGGTCCATTTTTCGGAATTCGGATATTAGCACGGAGCAAATATATGGATTCCGTGCGTTTTTCATCGGCTACGCGTTCGACGGAGTAAAAAACGTAGAGTTCGCGAAAACCGGGGTATCCTTACACGTCACCCGTCAAATTCGATTTTCTGCATGGATTTTGTCAATAATTTTATCGCGTGATGTTAATGATCAAACAGGCATATTTCTTTTTCGGTTACGCGTTCGTGAAAATAGCTGGCCGTTTCATAATTTTTTCGTCCGATACCCCCTTGCCAAATTTTAATTTTTGCATGCTTCATCGATCGATTCCGTCCATTTCTCATCGGTCGCGCGTTTGAGGAAATAAATAAATGACCCTTCTCCCGAAACCCGAAAAAATAGGTATGTCATTACATGCAGCAGGTCGAATTTCAATTTCTGCATCGATAATAATTCGATTTTGTCAATAATTCTCACCGCGTCATGTAAATGTCTGTCGGGGTTTAGGTTTTGGTCGAAACATATTATGATCGAACATGAACGAATGAATATTGTTCACTCTGTCGGATTCCATAGCCTCCTCGGCGAGAGATTCTCTCGTTATTCTCCTTGGTCGATCTCCATTCGTCAAGTAATTCAGTTCTCTCTTCAGAGTTTCCAGGGCGCGAGGATATACTGGTGGTGGTAATCTTTCAACTATCACCCGCACCGGTGTATCGGTACGAATTTCTTTCCTCTCTTCACAGGTCGAGACAGCGGATGGAGAAGACATTGTGGCAAGCTCAAGCAGCGAATTACAACTGAGCTCCTACCGGTTGTTCTCGGATGTCCGGCAGTGTCGGTTCGGCGGAATCGGACATATTTTCTGCGCATGCGCGTTTCGACGGCCGAAACGCCCTCGTTCAACGGACGGTATATTTCAACACGGACCGTCATTATCTGACTCAGGATGATGATTGCAAGACCTTCCATTTCTCACTTGAAACGGTGCCTATTATATTGGATATCGGATAGCTCGATACGGTTCGATTCCGCGAAAGAGAAAAAAACGATACAATTTTCAGAATCTTCATTTGAATTGGTGACTTAAGAAACACCTTCGAGTTCTAATCAGGGCATCTACTACAAATCGATCTCGCCTTTTCCCTATCGGTTCCTTTTTCCAGGAAATAATGGACCGTTTTCGGAATTCTCGACAACTTTCATCACATGTGGCCCATCGAATCATAATTTTTGCATGGTCCGTGAATCGATCTTCTCCATTTCTCGTGGTGTTATGAAATAACATTCATATCGATATAAATATTACCCTCAGGTTCCCAGGACGAGTCAGCGAAATGAGATAGCCTGAAATCGGGCTAGGTGATCATGCGCCGGTTGCCGACATTCGAACGGTCCATTTTTCGGAATTCGGATATTAGCACGGAGCAAATATATGGATTCCGTGCGTTTTTCATCGGCTACGCGTTCGACGGAGTAAAAAACGTAGAGTTCGCGAAAACCGGGGTATCCTTACACGTCACCCGTCAAATTCGATTTTCTGCATGGATTTTGTCAATAATTTTATCGCGTGATGTTAATGATCAAACAGGCATATTTCTTTCTCGGTTGCGCGTTCGTGAAAATAGCTGGCCGTTTCATAATTTTTTCGTCCGATACCCCCTTGCCAAATTTTAATTTTTGCATGCTTCATCGATCGATTCCGTCCATTTCTCATCGGTCGCGCGTTTGAGGAAATAAATAAATGACCCTTCTCCCGAAACCCGAAAAAATAGGTATGTCATTACATGCAGCAGGTCGAATTTCAATTTCTGCATCGATAATAATTCGATTTTGTCAATAATTCTCACCGCGTCATGTAAATGTCTGTCGGGGTTTAGGTTTTGGTCGAAACATATTATGATCGAACATGAACGAATGAATATTGTTCACTCTGTCGGATTCCATAGCCTCCTCGGCGAGAGATTCTCTCGTTATTCTCCTTGGTCGATCTCCATTCGTCAAGTAATTCAGTTCTCTCTTCAGAGTTTCCAGGGCGCGAGGATATACTGGTGGTGGTAATCTTTCAACTATCACCCGCACCGGTGTATCGGTACGAATTTCTTTCCTCTCTTCACAGGTCGAGACAGCGGATGGAGAAGACATTGTGGCAAGCTCAAGCAGCGAATTACAACTGAGCTCCTACCGGTTGTTCTCGGATGTCCGGCAGTGTCGGTTCGGCGGAATCGGACATATTTTCTGCGCATGCGCGTTTCGACGGCCGAAACGCCCTCGTTCAACGGACGGTATATTTCAACACGAACCGTCATTATCTGACTCAGGATGATGATTGCATGACCTTCCATTTCTCACTTGAAACGGTGCCTATTATATTGGATATCGGATAGCTCGATACGGTTCGATTCCGCGAAAGAGAAAAAAACGATACAATTTTCAGAATCTTCATTTGAATTGGTGACTTAAGAAACACCTTCGAGTTCTAATCAGGGCATCTACTACAAATCGATCTCGCCTTTTCCCTATCGGTTCCTTTTTCCAGGAAATAATGGACCGTTTTCGGAATTCTCGACAACTTTCATCACATGTGGCCCATCGAATCATAATTTTTGCATGGTCCGTGAATCGATCTTCTCCATTTCTCGTGGTGTTATGAAATAACATTCATATCGATATAAATATTACCCTCAGGTTCCCAGGACGAGTCAGCGAAATGAGATAGCCTGAAATCGGGCTAGGTGATCATGCGCCGGTTGCCGACATTCGAACGGTCCATTTTTCGGAATTCGGATATTAGCACGGAGCAAATATATGGATTCCGTGCGTTTTTCATCGGCTACGCGTTCGACGGAGTAAAAAACGTAGAGTTCGCGAAAACCGGGGTATCCTTACACGTCACCCGTCAAATTCGATTTTCTGCATGGATTTTGTCAATAATTTTATCGCGTGATGTTAATGATCAAACAGGCATATTTCTTTTTCGGTTACGCGTTCGTGAAAATAGCTGGCCGTTTCATAATTTTTTCGTCCGATACCCCCTTGCCAAATTTTAATTTTTGCATGCTTCATCGATCGATTCCGTCCATTTCTCATCGGTCGCGCGTTTGAGGAAATAAATAAATGACCCTTCTCCCGAAACCCGAAAAAATAGGTATGTCATTACATGCAGCAGGTCGAATTTCAATTTCTGCATCGATAATAATTCGATTTTGTCAATAATTCTCACCGCGTCATGTAAATGTCTGTCGGGGTTTAGGTTTTGGTCGAAACATATTATGATCGAACATGAACGAATGAATATTGTTCACTCTGTCGGATTCCATAGCCTCCTCGGCGAGAGATTCTCTCGTTATTCTCCTTGGTCGATCTCCATTCGTCAAGTAATTCAGTTCTCTCTTCAGAGTTTCCAGGGCGCGAGGATATACTGGTGGTGGTAATCTTTCAACTATCACCCGCACCGGTGTATCGGTACGAATTTCTTTCCTCTCTTCACAGGTCGAGACAGCGGATGGAGAAGACATTGTGGCAAGCTCAAGCAGCGAATTACAACTGAGCTCCTACCGGTTGTTCTCGGATGTCCGGCAGTGTCGGTTCGGCGGAATCGGACATATTTTCTGCGCATGCGCGTTTCGACGGCCGAAACGCCCTCGTTCAACGGACGGTATATTTCAACACGAACCGTCATTATCTGACTCAGGATGATGATTGCAAGACCTTCCATTTCTCACTTGAAACGGTGCCTATTATATTGGATATCGGATAGCTCGATACGGTTCGATTCCGCGAAAGAGAAAAAAACGATACAATTTTCAGAATCTTCATTTGAATTGGTGACTTAAGAAACACCTTCGAGTTCTAATCAGGGCATCTACTACAAATCGATCTCGCCTTTTCCCTATCGGTTCCTTTTTCCAGGAAATAATGGACCGTTTTCGGAATTCTCGACAACTTTCATCACATGTGGCCCATCGAATCATAATTTTTGCATGGTCCGTGAATCGATCTTCTCCATTTCTCGTGGTGTTATGAAATAACATTCATATCGATATAAATATTACCCTCAGGTTCCCAGGACGAGTCAGCGAAATGAGATAGCCTGAAATCGGGCTAGGTGATCATGCGCCGGTTGCCGACATTCGATCGGTCCATTTTTCGGAATTCGGATATTAGCACGGAGCAAATATATGGATTCCGTGCGTTTTTCATCGGCTACGCGTTCGACGGAGTAAAAAACGTAGAGTTCGCGAAAACCGGGGTATCCTTACACGTCACCCGTCAAATTCGATTTTCTGCATGGATTTTGTCAATAATTTTATCGCGTGATGTTAATGATCAAACAGGCATATTTCTTTCTCGGTTGCGCGTTCGTGAAAATAGCTGGCCGTTTCATAATTTTTTCGTCCGATACCCCCTTGCCAAATTTTAATTTTTGCATGCTTCATCGATCGATTCCGTCCATTTCTCATCGGTCGCGCGTTTGAGGAAATAAATAAATGACCCTTCTCCCGAAACCCGAAAAAATAGGTATGTCATTACATGCAGCAGGTCGAATTTCAATTTCTGCATCGATAATAATTCGATTTTGTCAATAATTCTCACCGCGTCATGTAAATGTCTGTCGGGGTTTAGGTTTTGGTCGAAACATATTATGATCGAACATGAACGAATGAATATTGTTCACTCTGTCGGATTCCATAGCCTCCTCGGCGAGAGATTCTCTCGTTATTCTCCTTGGTCGATCTCCATTCGTCAAGTAATTCAGTTCTCTCTTCAGAGTTTCCAGGGCGCGAGGATATACTGGTGGTGGTAATCTTTCAACTATCACCCGCACCGGTGTATCGGTACGAATTTCTTTCCTCTCTTCACAGGTCGAGACAGCGGATGGAGAAGACATTGTGGCAAGCTCAAGCAGCGAATTACAACTGAGCTCCTACCGGTTGTTCTCGGATGTCCGGCAGTGTCGGTTCGGCGGAATCGGACATATTTTCTGCGCATGCGCGTTTCGACGGCCGAAACGCCCTCGTTCAACGGACGGTATATTTCAACACGAACCGTCATTATCTGACTCAGGATGATGATTGCATGACCTTCCATTTCTCACTTGAAACGGTGCCTATTATATTGGATATCGGATAGCTCGATACGGTTCGATTCCGCGAAAGAGAAAAAAACGATACAATTTTCAGAATCTTCATTTGAATTGGTGACTTAAGAAACACCTTCGAGTTCTAATCAGGGCATCTACTACAAATCGATCTCGCCTTTTCCCTATCGGTTCCTTTTTCCAGGAAATAATGGACCGTTTTCGGAATTCTCGACAACTTTCATCACATGTGGCCCATCGAATCATAATTTTTGCATGGTCCGTGAATCGATCTTCTCCATTTCTCGTGGTGTTATGAAATAACATTCATATCGATATAAATATTACCCTCAGGTTCCCAGGACGAGTCAGCGAAATGAGATAGCCTGAAATCGGGCTAGGTGATCATGCGCCGGTTGCCGACATTCGATCGGTCCATTTTTCGGAATTCGGATATTAGCACGGAGCAAATATATGGATTCCGTGCGTTTTTCATCGGCTACGCGTTCGACGGAGTAAAAAACGTAGAGTTCGCGAAAACCGGGGTATCCTTACACGTCACCCGTCAAATTCGATTTTCTGCATGGATTTTGTCAATAATTTTATCGCGTGATGTTAATGATCAAACAGGCATATTTCTTTCTCGGTTGCGCGTTCGTGAAAATAGCTGGCCGTTTCATAATTTTTTCGTCCGATACCCCCTTGCCAAATTTTAATTTTTGCATGCTTCATCGATCGATTCCGTCCATTTCTCATCGGTCGCGCGTTTGAGGAAATAAATAAATGACCCTTCTCCCGAAACCCGAAAAAATAGGTATGTCATTACATGCAGCAGGTCGAATTTCAATTTCTGCATCGATAATAATTCGATTTTGTCAATAATTCTCACCGCGTCATGTAAATGTCTGTCGGGGTTTAGGTTTTGGTCGAAACATATTATGATCGAACATGAACGAATGAATATTGTTCACTCTGTCGGATTCCATAGCCTCCTCGGCGAGAGATTCTCTCGTTATTCTCCTTGGTCGATCTCCATTCGTCAAGTAATTCAGTTCTCTCTTCAGAGTTTCCAGGGCGCGAGGATATACTGGTGGTGGTAATCTTTCAACTATCACCCGCACCGGTGTATCGGTACGAATTTCTTTCCTCTCTTCACAGGTCGAGACAGCGGATGGAGAAGACATTGTGGCAAGCTCAAGCAGCGAATTACAACTGAGCTCCTACCGGTTGTTCTCGGATGTCCGGCAGTGTCGGTTCGGCGGAATCGGACATATTTTCTGCGCATGCGCGTTTCGACGGCCGAAACGCCCTCGTTCAACGGACGGTATATTTCAACACGAACCGTCATTATCTGACTCAGGATGATGATTGCATGACCTTCCATTTCTCACTTGAAACGGTGCCTATTATATTGGATATCGGATAGCTCGATACGGTTCGATTCCGCGAAAGAGAAAAAAACGATACAATTTTCAGAATCTTCATTTGAATTGGTGACTTAAGAAACACCTTCGAGTTCTAATCAGGGCATCTACTACAAATCGATCTCGCCTTTTCCCTATCGGTTCCTTTTTCCAGGAAATAATGGACCGTTTTCGGAATTCTCGACAACTTTCATCACATGTGGCCCATCGAATCATAATTTTTGCATGGTCCGTGAATCGATCTTCTCCATTTCTCGTGGTGTTATGAAATAACATTCATATCGATATAAATATTACCCTCAGGTTCCCAGGACGAGTCAGCGAAATGAGATAGCCTGAAATCGGGCTAGGTGATCATGCGCCGGTTGCCGACATTCGAACGGTCCATTTTTCGGAATTCGGATATTAGCACGGAGCAAATATATGGATTCCGTGCGTTTTTCATCGGCTACGCGTTCGACGGAGTAAAAAACGTAGAGTTCGCGAAAACCGGGGTATCCTTACACGTCACCCGTCAAATTCGATTTTCTGCATGGATTTTGTCAATAATTTTATCGCGTGATGTTAATGATCAAACAGGCATATTTCTTTCTCGGTTGCGCGTTCGTGAAAATAGCTGGCCGTTTCATAATTTTTTCGTCCGATACCCCCTTGCCAAATTTTAATTTTTGCATGCTTCATCGATCGATTCCGTCCATTTCTCATCGGTCGCGCGTTTGAGGAAATAAATAAATGACCCTTCTCCCGAAACCCGAAAAAATAGGTATGTCATTACATGCAGCAGGTCGAATTTCAATTTCTGCATCGATAATAATTCGATTTTGTCAATAATTCTCACCGCGTCATGTAAATGTCTGTCGGGGTTTAGGTTTTGGTCGAAACATATTATGATCGAACATGAACGAATGAATATTGTTCACTCTGTCGGATTCCATAGCCTACTCGGCGAGAGATTCTCTCGTTATTCTCCTTGGTCGATCTCCATTCGTCAAGTAATTCAGTTCTCTCTTCAGAGTTTCCAGGGCGCGAGGATATACTGGTGGTGGTAATCTTTCAACTATCACCCGCACCGGTGTATCGGTACGAATTTCTTTCCTCTCTTCACAGGTCGAGACAGCGGATGGAGAAGACATTGTGGCAAGCTCAAGCAGCGAATTACAACTGAGCTCCTACCGGTTGTTCTCGGATGTCCGGCAGTGTCGGTTCGGCGGAATCGGACATATTTTCTGCGCATGCGCGTTTCGACGGCCGAAACGCCCTCGTTCAACGGACGGTATATTTCAACACGAACCGTCATTATCTGACTCAGGATGATGATTGCAAGACCTTCCATTTCTCACTTGAAACGGTGCCTATTATATTGGATATCGGATAGCTCGATACGGTTCGATTCCGCGAAAGAGAAAAAAACGATACAATTTTCAGAATCTTCATTTGAATTGGTGACTTAAGAAACACCTTTGAGTTCTAATCAGGGCATCTACTACAAATCGATCTCGCCTTTTCCCTATCGGTTCCTTTTTCCAGGAAATAATGGACCGTTTTCGGAATTCTCGACAACTTTCATCACATGTGGCCCATCGAATCATAATTTTTGCATGGTCCGTGAATCGATCTTCTCCATTTCTCGTGGTGTTATGAAATAACATTCATATCGATATAAATATTACCCTCAGGTTCCCAGGACGAGTCAGCGAAATGAGATAGCCTGAAATCGGGCTAGGTGATCATGCGCCGGTTGCCGACATTCGAACGGTCCATTTTTCGGAATTCGGATATTAGCACGGAGCAAATATATGGATTCCGTGCGTTTTTCATCGGCTACGCGTTCGACGGAGTAAAAAACGTAGAGTTCGCGAAAACCGGGGTATCCTTACACGTCACCCGTCAAATTCGATTTTCTGCATGGATTTTGTCAATAATTTTATCGCGTGATGTTAATGATCAAACAGGCATATTTCTTTCTCGGTTGCGCGTTCGTGAAAATAGCTGGCCGTTTCATAATTTTTTCGTCCGATACCCCCTTGCCAAATTTTAATTTTTGCATGCTTCATCGATCGATTCCGTCCATTTCTCATCGGTCGCGCGTTTGAGGAAATAAATAAATGACCCTTCTCCCGAAACCCGAAAAAATAGGTATGTCATTACATGCAGCAGGTCGAATTTCAATTTCTGCATCGATAATAATTCGATTTTGTCAATAATTCTCACCGCGTCATGTAAATGTCTGTCGGGGTTTAGGTTTTGGTCGAAACATATTATGATCGAACATGAACGAATGAATATTGTTCACTCTGTCGGATTCCATAGCCTCCTCGGCGAGAGATTCTCTCGTTATTCTCCTTGGTCGATCTCCATTCGTCAAGTAATTCAGTTCTCTCTTCAGAGTTTCCAGGGCGCGAGGATATACTGGTGGTGGTAATCTTTCAACTATCACCCGCACCGGTGTATCGGTACGAATTTCTTTCCTCTCTTCACAGGTCGAGACAGCGGATGGAGAAGACATTGTGGCAAGCTCAAGCAGCGAATTACAACTGAGCTCCTACCGGTTGTTCTCGGATGTCCGGCAGTGTCGGTTCGGCGGAATCGGACATATTTTCTGCGCATGCGCGTTTCGACGGCCGAAACGCCCTCGTTCAACGGACGGTATATTTCAACACGAACCGTCATTATCTGACTCAGGATGATGATTGCATGACCTTCCATTTCTCACTTGAAACGGTGCCTATTATATTGGATATCGGATAGCTCGATACGGTTCGATTCCGCGAAAGAGAAAAAAACGATACAATTTTCAGAATCTTCATTTGAATTGGTGACTTAAGAAACACCTTCGAGTTCTAATCAGGGCATCTACTACAAATCGATCTCGCCTTTTCCCTATCGGTTCCTTTTTCCAGGAAATAATGGACCGTTTTCGGAATTCTCGACAACTTTCATCACATGTGGCCCATCGAATCATAATTTTTGCATGGTCCGTGAATCGATCTTCTCCATTTCTCGTGGTGTTATGAAATAACATTCATATCGATATAAATATTACCCTCAGGTTCCCAGGACGAGTCAGCGAAATGAGATAGCCTGAAATCGGGCTAGGTGATCATGCGCCGGTTGCCGACATTCGAACGGTCCATTTTTCGGAATTCGGATATTAGCACGGAGCAAATATATGGATTCCGTGCGTTTTTCATCGGCTACGCGTTCGACGGAGTAAAAAACGTAGAGTTCGCGAAAACCGGGGTATCCTTACACGTCACCCGTCAAATTCGATTTTCTGCATGGATTTTGTCAATAATTTTATCGCGTGATGTTAATGATCAAACAGGCATATTTCTTTCTCGGTTGCGCGTTCGTGAAAATAGCTGGCCGTTTCATAATTTTTTCGTCCGATACCCCCTTGCCAAATTTTAATTTTTGCATGCTTCATCGATCGATTCCGTCCATTTCTCATCGGTCGCGCGTTTGAGGAAATAAATAAATGACCCTTCTCCCGAAACCCGAAAAAATAGGTATGTCATTACATGCAGCAGGTCGAATTTCAATTTCTGCATCGATAATAATTCGATTTTGTCAATAATTCTCACCGCGTCATGTAAATGTCTGTCGGGGTTTAGGTTTTGGTCGAAACATATTATGATCGAACATGAACGAATGAATATTGTTCACTCTGTCGGATTCCATAGCCTACTCGGCGAGAGATTCTCTCGTTATTCTCCTTGGTCGATCTCCATTCGTCAAGTAATTCAGTTCTCTCTTCAGAGTTTCCAGGGCGCGAGGATATACTGGTGGTGGTAATCTTTCAACTATCACCCGCACCGGTGTATCGGTACGAATTTCTTTCCTCTCTTCACAGGTCGAGACAGCGGATGGAGAAGACATTGTGGCAAGCTCAAGCAGCGAATTACAACTGAGCTCCTACCGGTTGTTCTCGGATGTCCGGCAGTGTCGGTTCGGCGGAATCGGACATATTTTCTGCGCATGCGCGTTTCGACGGCCGAAACGCCCTCGTTCAACGGACGGTATATTTCAACACGAACCGTCATTATCTGACTCAGGATGATGATTGCAAGACCTTCCATTTCTCACTTGAAACGGTGCCTATTATATTGGATATCGGATAGCTCGATACGGTTCGATTCCGCGAAAGAGAAAAAAACGATACAATTTTCAGAATCTTCATTTGAATTGGTGACTTAAGAAACACCTTTGAGTTCTAATCAGGGCATCTACTACAAATCGATCTCGCCTTTTCCCTATCGGTTCCTTTTTCCAGGAAATAATGGACCGTTTTCGGAATTCTCGACAACTTTCATCACATGTGGCCCATCGAATCATAATTTTTGCATGGTCCGTGAATCGATCTTCTCCATTTCTCGTGGTGTTATGAAATAACATTCATATCGATATAAATATTACCCTCAGGTTCCCAGGACGAGTCAGCGAAATGAGATAGCCTGAAATCGGGCTAGGTGATCATGCGCCGGTTGCCGACATTCGAACGGTCCATTTTTCGGAATTCGGATATTAGCACGGAGCAAATATATGGATTCCGTGCGTTTTTCATCGGCTACGCGTTCGACGGAGTAAAAAACGTAGAGTTCGCGAAAACCGGGGTATCCTTACACGTCACCCGTCAAATTCGATTTTCTGCATGGATTTTGTCAATAATTTTATCGCGTGATGTTAATGATCAAACAGGCATATTTCTTTCTCGGTTGCGCGTTCGTGAAAATAGCTGGCCGTTTCATAATTTTTTCGTCCGATACCCCCTTGCCAAATTTTAATTTTTGCATGCTTCATCGATCGATTCCGTCCATTTCTCATCGGTCGCGCGTTTGAGGAAATAAATAAATGACCCTTCTCCCGAAACCCGAAAAAATAGGTATGTCATTACATGCAGCAGGTCGAATTTCAATTTCTGCATCGATAATAATTCGATTTTGTCAATAATTCTCACCGCGTCATGTAAATGTCTGTCGGGGTTTAGGTTTTGGTCGAAACATATTATGATCGAACATGAACGAATGAATATTGTTCACTCTGTCGGATTCCATAGCCTCCTCGGCGAGAGATTCTCTCGTTATTCTCCTTGGTCGATCTCCATTCGTCAAGTAATTCAGTTCTCTCTTCAGAGTTTCCAGGGCGCGAGGATATACTGGTGGTGGTAATCTTTCAACTATCACCCGCACCGGTGTATCGGTACGAATTTCTTTCCTCTCTTCACAGGTCGAGACAGCGGATGGAGAAGACATTGTGGCAAGCTCAAGCAGCGAATTACAACTGAGCTCCTACCGGTTGTTCTCGGATGTCCGGCAGTGTCGGTTCGGCGGAATCGGACATATTTTCTGCGCATGCGCGTTTCGACGGCCGAAACGCCCTCGTTCAACGGACGGTATATTTCAACACGAACCGTCATTATCTGACTCAGGATGATGATTGCATGACCTTCCATTTCTCACTTGAAACGGTGCCTATTATATTGGATATCGGATAGCTCGATACGGTTCGATTCCGCGAAAGAGAAAAAAACGATACAATTTTCAGAATCTTCATTTGAATTGGTGACTTAAGAAACACCTTCGAGTTCTAATCAGGGCATCTACTACAAATCGATCTCGCCTTTTCCCTATCGGTTCCTTTTTCCAGGAAATAATGGACCGTTTTCGGAATTCTCGACAACTTTCATCACATGTGGCCCATCGAATCATAATTTTTGCATGGTCCGTGAATCGATCTTCTCCATTTCTCGTGGTGTTATGAAATAACATTCATATCGATATAAATATTACCCTCAGGTTCCCAGGACGAGTCAGCGAAATGAGATAGCCTGAAATCGGGCTAGGTGATCATGCGCCGGTTGCCGACATTCGAACGGTCCATTTTTCGGAATTCGGATATTAGCACGGAGCAAATATATGGATTCCGTGCGTTTTTCATCGGCTACGCGTTCGACGGAGTAAAAAACGTAGAGTTCGCGAAAACCGGGGTATCCTTACACGTCACCCGTCAAATTCGATTTTCTGCATGGATTTTGTCAATAATTTTATCGCGTGATGTTAATGATCAAACAGGCATATTTCTTTCTCGGTTGCGCGTTCGTGAAAATAGCTGGCCGTTTCATAATTTTTTCGTCCGATACCCCCTTGCCAAATTTTAATTTTTGCATGCTTCATCGATCGATTCCGTCCATTTCTCATCGGTCGCGCGTTTGAGGAAATAAATAAATGACCCTTCTCCCGAAACCCGAAAAAATAGGTATGTCATTACAGGCAGCAGGTCGAATTTCAATTTCTGCATCGATAATAATTCGATTTTGTCAATAATTCTCACCGCGTCATGTAAATGTCTGTCGGGGTTTAGGTTTTGGTCGAAACATATTATGATCGAACATGAACGAATGAATATTGTTCACTCTGTCGGATTCCATAGCCTCCTCGGCGAGAGATTCTCTCGTTATTCTCCTTGGTCGATCTCCATTCGTCAAGTAATTCAGTTCTCTCTTCAGAGTTTCCAGGGCGCGAGGATATACTGGTGGTGGTAATCTTTCAACTATCACCCGCACCGGTGTATCGGTACGAATTTCTTTCCTCTCTTCACAGGTCGAGACAGCGGATGGAGAAGACATTGTGGCAAGCTCAAGCAGCGAATTACAACTGAGCTCCTACCGGTTGTTCTCGGATGTCCGGCAGTGTCGGTTCGGCGGAATCGGACATATTTTCTGCGCATGCGCGTTTCGACGGCCGAAACGCCCTCGTTCAACGGACGGTATATTTCAACACGAACCGTCATTATCTGACTCAGGATGATGATTGCATGACCTTCCATTTCTCACTTGAAACGGTGCCTATTATATTGGATATCGGATAGCTCGATACGGTTCGATTCCGCGAAAGAGAAAAAAACGATACAATTTTCAGAATCTTCATTTGAATTGGTGACTTAAGAAACACCTTCGAGTTCTAATCAGGGCATCTACTACAAATCGATCTCGCCTTTTCCCTATCGGTTCCTTTTTCCAGGAAATAATGGACCGTTTTCGGAATTCTCGACAACTTTCATCACATGTGGCCCATCGAATCATAATTTTTGCATGGTCCGTGAATCGATCTTCTCCATTTCTCGTGGTGTTATGAAATAACATTCATATCGATATAAATATTACCCTCAGGTTCCCAGGACGAGTCAGCGAAATGAGATAGCCTGAAATCGGGCTAGGTGATCATGCGCCGGTTGCCGACATTCGAACGGTCCATTTTTCGGAATTCGGATATTAGCACGGAGCAAATATATGGATTCCGTGCGTTTTTCATCGGCTACGCGTTCGACGGAGTAAAAAACGTAGAGTTCGCGAAAACCGGGGTATCCTTACACGTCACCCGTCAAATTCGATTTTCTGCATGGATTTTGTCAATAATTTTATCGCGTGATGTTAATGATCAAACAGGCATATTTCTTTTTCGGTTACGCGTTCGTGAAAATAGCTGGCCGTTTCATAATTTTTTCGTCCGATACCCCCTTGCCAAATTTTAATTTTTGCATGCTTCATCGATCGATTCCGTCCATTTCTCATCGGTCGCGCGTTTGAGGAAATAAATAAATGACCCTTCTCCCGAAACCCGAAAAAATAGGTATGTCATTACATGCAGCAGGTCGAATTTCAATTTCTGCATCGATAATAATTCGATTTTGTCAATAATTCTCACCGCGTCATGTAAATGTCTGTCGGGGTTTAGGTTTTGGTCGAAACATATTATGATCGAACATGAACGAATGAATATTGTTCACTCTGTCGGATTCCATAGCCTCCTCGGCGAGAGATTCTCTCGTTATTCTCCTTGGTCGATCTCCATTCGTCAAGTAATTCAGTTCTCTCTTCAGAGTTTCCAGGGCGCGAGGATATACTGGTGGTGGTAATCTTTCAACTATCACCCGCACCGGTGTATCGGTACGAATTTCTTTCCTCTCTTCACAGGTCGAGACAGCGGATGGAGAAGACATTGTGGCAAGCTCAAGCAGCGAATTACAACTGAGCTCCTACCGGTTGTTCTCGGATGTCCGGCAGTGTCGGTTCGGCGGAATCGGACATATTTTCTGCGCATGCGCGTTTCGACGGCCGAAACGCCCTCGTTCAACGGACGGTATATTTCAACACGAACCGTCATTATCTGACTCAGGATGATGATTGCAAGACCTTCCATTTCTCACTTGAAACGGTGCCTATTATATTGGATATCGGATAGCTCGATACGGTTCGATTCCGCGAAAGAGAAAAAAACGATACAATTTTCAGAATCTTCATTTGAATTGGTGACTTAAGAAACACCTTCGAGTTCTAATCAGGGCATCTACTACAAATCGATCTCGCCTTTTCCCTATCGGTTCCTTTTTCCAGGAAATAATGGACCGTTTTCGGAATTCTCGACAACTTTCATCACATGTGGCCCATCGAATCATAATTTTTGCATGGTCCGTGAATCGATCTTCTCCATTTCTCGTGGTGTTATGAAATAACATTCATATCGATATAAATATTACCCTCAGGTTCCCAGGACGAGTCAGCGAAATGAGATAGCCTGAAATCGGGCTAGGTGATCATGCGCCGGTTGCCGACATTCGAACGGTCCATTTTTCGGAATTCGGATATTAGCACGGAGCAAATATATGGATTCCGTGCGTTTTTCATCGGCTACGCGTTCGACGGAGTAAAAAACGTAGAGTTCGCGAAAACCGGGGTATCCTTACACGTCACCCGTCAAATTCGATTTTCTGCATGGATTTTGTCAATAATTTTATCGCGTGATGTTAATGATCAAACAGGCATATTTCTTTCTCGGTTGCGCGTTCGTGAAAATAGCTGGCCGTTTCATAATTTTTTCGTCCGATACCCCCTTGCCAAATTTTAATTTTTGCATGCTTCATCGATCGATTCCGTCCATTTCTCATCGGTCGCGCGTTTGAGGAAATAAATAAATGACCCTTCTCCCGAAACCCGAAAAAATAGGTATGTCATTACATGCAGCAGGTCGAATTTCAATTTCTGCATCGATAATAATTCGATTTTGTCAATAATTCTCACCGCGTCATGTAAATGTCTGTCGGGGTTTAGGTTTTGGTCGAAACATATTATGATCGAACATGAACGAATGAATATTGTTCACTCTGTCGGATTCCATAGCCTCCTCGGCGAGAGATTTTCTCGTTATTCTCCTTGGTCGATCTCCATTCGTCAAGTAATTCAGTTCTCTCTTCAGAGTTTCCAGGGCGCGAGGATATACTGGTGGTGGTAATCTTTCAACTATCACCCGCACCGGTGTATCGGTACGAATTTCTTTCCTCTCTTCACAGGTCGAGACAGCGGATGGAGAAGACATTGTGGCAAGCTCAAGCAGCGAATTACAACTGAGCTCCTACCGGTTGTTCTCGGATGTCCGGCAGTGTCGGTTCGGCGGAATCGGACATATTTTCTGCGCATGCGCGTTTCGACGGCCGAAACGCCCTCGTTCAACGGACGGTATATTTCAACACGAACCGTCATTATCTGACTCAGGATGATGATTGCATGACCTTCCATTTCTCACTTGAAACGGTGCCTATTATATTGGATATCGGATAGCTCGATACGGTTCGATTCCGCGAAAGAGAAAAAAACGATACAATTTTCAGAATCTTCATTTGAATTGGTGACTTAAGAAACACCTTCGAGTTCTAATCAGGGCATCTACTACAAATCGATCTCGCCTTTTCCCTATCGGTTCCTTTTTCCAGGAAATAATGGACCGTTTTCGGAATTCTCGACAACTTTCATCACATGTGGCCCATCGAATCATAATTTTTGCATGGTCCGTGAATCGATCTTCTCCATTTCTCGTGGTGTTATGAAATAACATTCATATCGATATAAATATTACCCTCAGGTTCCCAGGACGAGTCAGCGAAATGAGATAGCCTGAAATCGGGCTAGGTGATCATGCGCCGGTTGCCGACATTCGAACGGTCCATTTTTCGGAATTCGGATATTAGCACGGAGCAAATATATGGATTCCGTGCGTTTTTCATCGGCTACGCGTTCGACGGAGTAAAAAACGTAGAGTTCGCGAAAACCGGGGTATCCTTACACGTCACCCGTCAAATTCGATTTTCTGCATGGATTTTGTCAATAATTTTATCGCGTGATGTTAATGATCAAACAGGCATATTTCTTTTTCGGTTACGCGTTCGTGAAAATAGCTGGCCGTTTCATAATTTTTTCGTCCGATACCCCCTTGCCAAATTTTAATTTTTGCATGCTTCATCGATCGATTCCGTCCATTTCTCATCGGTCGCGCGTTTGAGGAAATAAATAAATGACCCTTCTCCCGAAACCCGAAAAAATAGGTATGTCATTACATGCAGCAGGTCGAATTTCAATTTCTGCATCGATAATAATTCGATTTTGTCAATAATTCTCACCGCGTCATGTAAATGTCTGTCGGGGTTTAGGTTTTGGTCGAAACATATTATGATCGAACATGAACGAATGAATATTGTTCACTCTGTCGGATTCCATAGCCTCCTCGGCGAGAGATTCTCTCGTTATTCTCCTTGGTCGATCTCCATTCGTCAAGTAATTCAGTTCTCTCTTCAGAGTTTCCAGGGCGCGAGGATATACTGGTGGTGGTAATCTTTCAACTATCACCCGCACCGGTGTATCGGTACGAATTTCTTTCCTCTCTTCACAGGTCGAGACAGCGGATGGAGAAGACATTGTGGCAAGCTCAAGCAGCGAATTACAACTGAGCTCCTACCGGTTGTTCTCGGATGTCCGGCAGTGTCGGTTCGGCGGAATCGGACATATTTTCTGCGCATGCGCGTTTCGACGGCCGAAACGCCCTCGTTCAACGGACGGTATATTTCAACACGAACCGTCATTATCTGACTCAGGATGATGATTGCATGACCTTCCATTTCTCACTTGAAACGGTGCCTATTATATTGGATATCGGATAGCTCGATACGGTTCGATTCCGCGAAAGAGAAAAAAACGATACAATTTTCAGAATCTTCATTTGAATTGGTGACTTAAGAAACACCTTCGAGTTCTAATCAGGGCATCTACTACAAATCGATCTCGCCTTTTCCCTATCGGTTCCTTTTTCCAGGAAATAATGGACCGTTTTCGGAATTCTCGACAACTTTCATCACATGTGGCCCATCGAATCATAATTTTTGCATGGTCCGTGAATCGATCTTCTCCATTTCTCGTGGTGTTATGAAATAACATTCATATCGATATAAATATTACCCTCAGGTTCCCAGGACGAGTCAGCGAAATGAGATAGCCTGAAATCGGGCTAGGTGATCATGCGCCGGTTGCCGACATTCGAACGGTCCATTTTTCGGAATTCGGATATTAGCACGGAGCAAATATATGGATTCCGTGCGTTTTTCATCGGCTACGCGTTCGACGGAGTAAAAAACGTAGAGTTCGCGAAAACCGGGGTATCCTTACACGTCACCCGTCAAATTCGATTTTCTGCATGGATTTTGTCAATAATTTTATCGCGTGATGTTAATGATCAAACAGGCATATTTCTTTTTCGGTTACGCGTTCGTGAAAATAGCTGGCCGTTTCATAATTTTTTCGTCCGATACCCCCTTGCCAAATTTTAATTTTTGCATGCTTCATCGATCGATTCCGTCCATTTCTCATCGGTCGCGCGTTTGAGGAAATAAATAAATGACCCTTCTCCCGAAACCCGAAAAAATAGGTATGTCATTACATGCAGCAGGTCGAATTTCAATTTCTGCATCGATAATAATTCGATTTTGTCAATAATTCTCACCGCGTCATGTAAATGTCTGTCGGGGTTTAGGTTTTGGTCGAAACATATTATGATCGAACATGAACGAATGAATATTGTTCACTCTGTCGGATTCCATAGCCTCCTCGGCGAGAGATTCTCTCGTTATTCTCCTTGGTCGATCTCCATTCGTCAAGTAATTCAGTTCTCTCTTCAGAGTTTCCAGGGCGCGAGGATATACTGGTGGTGGTAATCTTTCAACTATCACCCGCACCGGTGTATCGGTACGAATTTCTTTCCTCTCTTCACAGGTCGAGACAGCGGATGGAGAAGACATTGTGGCAAGCTCAAGCAGCGAATTACAACTGAGCTCCTACCGGTTGTTCTCGGATGTCCGGCAGTGTCGGTTCGGCGGAATCGGACATATTTTCTGCGCATGCGCGTTTCGACGGCCGAAACGCCCTCGTTCAACGGACGGTATATTTCAACACGAACCGTCATTATCTGACTCAGGATGATGATTGCAAGACCTTCCATTTCTCACTTGAAACGGTGCCTATTATATTGGATATCGGATAGCTCGATACGGTTCGATTCCGCGAAAGAGAAAAAAACGATACAATTTTCAGAATCTTCATTTGAATTGGTGACTTAAGAAACACCTTCGAGTTCTAATCAGGGCATCTACTACAAATCGATCTCGCCTTTTCCCTATCGGTTCCTTTTTCCAGGAAATAATGGACCGTTTTCGGAATTCTCGACAACTTTCATCACATGTGGCCCATCGAATCATAATTTTTGCATGGTCCGTGAATCGATCTTCTCCATTTCTCGTGGTGTTATGAAATAACATTCATATCGATATAAATATTACCCTCAGGTTCCCAGGACGAGTCAGCGAAATGAGATAGCCTGAAATCGGGCTAGGTGATCATGCGCCGGTTGCCGACATTCGAACGGTCCATTTTTCGGAATTCGGATATTAGCACGGAGCAAATATATGGATTCCGTGCGTTTTTCATCGGCTACGCGTTCGACGGAGTAAAAAACGTAGAGTTCGCGAAAACCGGGGTATCCTTACACGTCACCCGTCAAATTCGATTTTCTGCATGGATTTTGTCAATAATTTTATCGCGTGATGTTAATGATCAAACAGGCATATTTCTTTCTCGGTTGCGCGTTCGTGAAAATAGCTGGCCGTTTCATAATTTTTTCGTCCGATACCCCCTTGCCAAATTTTAATTTTTGCATGCTTCATCGATCGATTCCGTCCATTTCTCATCGGTCGCGCGTTTGAGGAAATAAATAAATGACCCTTCTCCCGAAACCCGAAAAAATAGGTATGTCATTACATGCAGCAGGTCGAATTTCAATTTCTGCATCGATAATAATTCGATTTTGTCAATAATTCTCACCGCGTCATGTAAATGTCTGTCGGGGTTTAGGTTTTGGTCGAAACATATTATGATCGAACATGAACGAATGAATATTGTTCACTCTGTCGGATTCCATAGCCTCCTCGGCGAGAGATTCTCTCGTTATTCTCCTTGGTCGATCTCCATTCGTCAAGTAATTCAGTTCTCTCTTCAGAGTTTCCAGGGCGCGAGGATATACTGGTGGTGGTAATCTTTCAACTATCACCCGCACCGGTGTATCGGTACGAATTTCTTTCCTCTCTTCACAGGTCGAGACAGCGGATGGAGAAGACATTGTGGCAAGCTCAAGCAGCGAATTACAACTGAGCTCCTACCGGTTGTTCTCGGATGTCCGGCAGTGTCGGTTCGGCGGAATCGGACATATTTTCTGCGCATGCGCGTTTCGACGGCCGAAACGCCCTCGTTCAACGGACGGTATATTTCAACACGAACCGTCATTATCTGACTCAGGATGATGATTGCATGACCTTCCATTTCTCACTTGAAACGGTGCCTATTATATTGGATATCGGATAGCTCGATACGGTTCGATTCCGCGAAAGAGAAAAAAACGATACAATTTTCAGAATCTTCATTTGAATTGGTGACTTAAGAAACACCTTCGAGTTCTAATCAGGGCATCTACTACAAATCGATCTCGCCTTTTCCCTATCGGTTCCTTTTTCCAGGAAATAATGGACCGTTTTCGGAATTCTCGACAACTTTCATCACATGTGGCCCATCGAATCATAATTTTTGCATGGTCCGTGAATCGATCTTCTCCATTTCTCGTGGTGTTATGAAATAACATTCATATCGATATAAATATTACCCTCAGGTTCCCAGGACGAGTCAGCGAAATGAGATAGCCTGAAATCGGGCTAGGTGATCATGCGCCGGTTGCCGACATTCGAACGGTCCATTTTTCGGAATTCGGATATTAGCACGGAGCAAATATATGGATTCCGTGCGTTTTTCATCGGCTACGCGTTCGACGGAGTAAAAAACGTAGAGTTCGCGAAAACCGGGGTATCCTTACACGTCACCCGTCAAATTCGATTTTCTGCATGGATTTTGTCAATAATTTTATCGCGTGATGTTAATGATCAAACAGGCATATTTCTTTTTCGGTTACGCGTTCGTGAAAATAGCTGGCCGTTTCATAATTTTTTCGTCCGATACCCCCTTGCCAAATTTTAATTTTTGCATGCTTCATCGATCGATTCCGTCCATTTCTCATCGGTCGCGCGTTTGAGGAAATAAATAAATGACCCTTCTCCCGAAACCCGAAAAAATAGGTATGTCATTACATGCAGCAGGTCGAATTTCAATTTCTGCATCGATAATAATTCGATTTTGTCAATAATTCTCACCGCGTCATGTAAATGTCTGTCGGGGTTTAGGTTTTGGTCGAAACATATTATGATCGAACATGAACGAATGAATATTGTTCACTCTGTCGGATTCCATAGCCTCCTCGGCGAGAGATTCTCTCGTTATTCTCCTTGGTCGATCTCCATTCGTCAAGTAATTCAGTTCTCTCTTCAGAGTTTCCAGGGCGCGAGGATATACTGGTGGTGGTAATCTTTCAACTATCACCCGCACCGGTGTATCGGTACGAATTTCTTTCCTCTCTTCACAGGTCGAGACAGCGGATGGAGAAGACATTGTGGCAAGCTCAAGCAGCGAATTACAACTGAGCTCCTACCGGTTGTTCTCGGATGTCCGGCAGTGTCGGTTCGGCGGAATCGGACATATTTTCTGCGCATGCGCGTTTCGACGGCCGAAACGCCCTCGTTCAACGGACGGTATATTTCAACACGAACCGTCATTATCTGACTCAGGATGATGATTGCATGACCTTCCATTTCTCACTTGAAACGGTGCCTATTATATTGGATATCGGATAGCTCGATACGGTTCGATTCCGCGAAAGAGAAAAAAACGATACAATTTTCAGAATCTTCATTTGAATTGGTGACTTAAGAAACACCTTCGAGTTCTAATCAGGGCATCTACTACAAATCGATCTCGCCTTTTCCCTATCGGTTCCTTTTTCCAGGAAATAATGGACCGTTTTCGGAATTCTCGACAACTTTCATCACATGTGGCCCATCGAATCATAATTTTTGCATGGTCCGTGAATCGATCTTCTCCATTTCTCGTGGTGTTATGAAATAACATTCATATCGATATAAATATTACCCTCAGGTTCCCAGGACGAGTCAGCGAAATGAGATAGCCTGAAATCGGGCTAGGTGATCATGCGCCGGTTGCCGACATTCGAACGGTCCATTTTTCGGAATTCGGATATTAGCACGGAGCAAATATATGGATTCCGTGCGTTTTTCATCGGCTACGCGTTCGACGGAGTAAAAAACGTAGAGTTCGCGAAAACCGGGGTATCCTTACACGTCACCCGTCAAATTCGATTTTCTGCATGGATTTTGTCAATAATTTTATCGCGTGATGTTAATGATCAAACAGGCATATTTCTTTCTCGGTTGCGCGTTCGTGAAAATAGCTGGCCGTTTCATAATTTTTTCGTCCGATACCCCCTTGCCAAATTTTAATTTTTGCATGCTTCATCGATCGATTCCGTCCATTTCTCATCGGTCGCGCGTTTGAGGAAATAAATAAATGACCCTTCTCCCGAAACCCGAAAAAATAGGTATGTCATTACATGCAGCAGGTCGAATTTCAATTTCTGCATCGATAATAATTCGATTTTGTCAATAATTCTCACCGCGTCATGTAAATGTCTGTCGGGGTTTAGGTTTTGGTCGAAACATATTATGATCGAACATGAACGAATGAATATTGTTCACTCTGTCGGATTCCATAGCCTCCTCGGCGAGAGATTCTCTCGTTATTCTCCTTGGTCGATCTCCATTCGTCAAGTAATTCAGTTCTCTCTTCAGAGTTTCCAGGGCGCGAGGATATACTGGTGGTGGTAATCTTTCAACTATCACCCGCACCGGTGTATCGGTACGAATTTCTTTCCTCTCTTCACAGGTCGAGACAGCGGATGGAGAAGACATTGTGGCAAGCTCAAGCAGCGAATTACAACTGAGCTCCTACCGGTTGTTCTCGGATGTCCGGCAGTGTCGGTTCGGCGGAATCGGACATATTTTCTGCGCATGCGCGTTTCGACGGCCGAAACGCCCTCGTTCAACGGACGGTATATTTCAACACGAACCGTCATTATCTGACTCAGGATGATGATTGCATGACCTTCCATTTCTCACTTGAAACGGTGCCTATTATATTGGATATCGGATAGCTCGATACGGTTCGATTCCGCGAAAGAGAAAAAAACGATACAATTTTCAGAATCTTCATTTGAATTGGTGACTTAAGAAACACCTTCGAGTTCTAATCAGGGCATCTACTACAAATCGATCTCGCCTTTTCCCTATCGGTTCCTTTTTCCAGGAAATAATGGACCGTTTTCGGAATTCTCGACAACTTTCATCACATGTGGCCCATCGAATCATAATTTTTGCATGGTCCGTGAATCGATCTTCTCCATTTCTCGTGGTGTTATGAAATAACATTCATATCGATATAAATATTACCCTCAGGTTCCCAGGACGAGTCAGCGAAATGAGATAGCCTGAAATCGGGCTAGGTGATCATGCGCCGGTTGCCGACATTCGAACGGTCCATTTTTCGGAATTCGGATATTAGCACGGAGCAAATATATGGATTCCGTGCGTTTTTCATCGGCTACGCGTTCGACGGAGTAAAAAACGTAGAGTTCGCGAAAACCGGGGTATCCTTACACGTCACCCGTCAAATTCGATTTTCTGCATGGATTTTGTCAATAATTTTATCGCGTGATGTTAATGATCAAACAGGCATATTTCTTTTTCGGTTACGCGTTCGTGAAAATAGCTGGCCGTTTCATAATTTTTTCGTCCGATACCCCCTTGCCAAATTTTAATTTTTGCATGCTTCATCGATCGATTCCGTCCATTTCTCATCGGTCGCGCGTTTGAGGAAATAAATAAATGACCCTTCTCCCGAAACCCGAAAAAATAGGTATGTCATTACATGCAGCAGGTCGAATTTCAATTTCTGCATCGATAATAATTCGATTTTGTCAATAATTCTCACCGCGTCATGTAAATGTCTGTCGGGGTTTAGGTTTTGGTCGAAACATATTATGATCGAACATGAACGAATGAATATTGTTCACTCTGTCGGATTCCATAGCCTCCTCGGCGAGAGATTCTCTCGTTATTCTCCTTGGTCGATCTCCATTCGTCAAGTAATTCAGTTCTCTCTTCAGAGTTTCCAGGGCGCGAGGATATACTGGTGGTGGTAATCTTTCAACTATCACCCGCACCGGTGTATCGGTACGAATTTCTTTCCTCTCTTCACAGGTCGAGACAGCGGATGGAGAAGACATTGTGGCAAGCTCAAGCAGCGAATTACAACTGAGCTCCTACCGGTTGTTCTCGGATGTCCGGCAGTGTCGGTTCGGCGGAATCGGACATATTTTCTGCGCATGCGCGTTTCGACGGCCGAAACGCCCTCGTTCAACGGACGGTATATTTCAACACGAACCGTCATTATCTGACTCAGGATGATGATTGCATGACCTTCCATTTCTCACTTGAAACGGTGCCTATTATATTGGATATCGGATAGCTCGATACGGTTCGATTCCGCGAAAGAGAAAAAAACGATACAATTTTCAGAATCTTCATTTGAATTGGTGACTTAAGAAACACCTTCGAGTTCTAATCAGGGCATCTACTACAAATCGATCTCGCCTTTTCCCTATCGGTTCCTTTTTCCAGGAAATAATGGACCGTTTTCGGAATTCTCGACAACTTTCATCACATGTGGCCCATCGAATCATAATTTTTGCATGGTCCGTGAATCGATCTTCTCCATTTCTCGTGGTGTTATGAAATAACATTCATATCGATATAAATATTACCCTCAGGTTCCCAGGACGAGTCAGCGAAATGAGATAGCCTGAAATCGGGCTAGGTGATCATGCGCCGGTTGCCGACATTCGAACGGTCCATTTTTCGGAATTCGGATATTAGCACGGAGCAAATATATGGATTCCGTGCGTTTTTCATCGGCTACGCGTTCGACGGAGTAAAAAACGTAGAGTTCGCGAAAACCGGGGTATCCTTACACGTCACCCGTCAAATTCGATTTTCTGCATGGATTTTGTCAATAATTTTATCGCGTGATGTTAATGATCAAACAGGCATATTTCTTTTTCGGTTACGCGTTCGTGAAAATAGCTGGCCGTTTCATAATTTTTTCGTCCGATACCCCCTTGCCAAATTTTAATTTTTGCATGCTTCATCGATCGATTCCGTCCATTTCTCATCGGTCGCGCGTTTGAGGAAATAAATAAATGACCCTTCTCCCGAAACCCGAAAAAATAGGTATGTCATTACATGCAGCAGGTCGAATTTCAATTTCTGCATCGATAATAATTCGATTTTGTCAATAATTCTCACCGCGTCATGTAAATGTCTGTCGGGGTTTAGGTTTTGGTCGAAACATATTATGATCGAACATGAACGAATGAATATTGTTCACTCTGTCGGATTCCATAGCCTCCTCGGCGAGAGATTCTCTCGTTATTCTCCTTGGTCGATCTCCATTCGTCAAGTAATTCAGTTCTCTCTTCAGAGTTTCCAGGGCGCGAGGATATACTGGTGGTGGTAATCTTTCAACTATCACCCGCACCGGTGTATCGGTACGAATTTCTTTCCTCTCTTCACAGGTCGAGACAGCGGATGGAGAAGACATTGTGGCAAGCTCAAGCAGCGAATTACAACTGAGCTCCTACCGGTTGTTCTCGGATGTCCGGCAGTGTCGGTTCGGCGGAATCGGACATATTTTCTGCGCATGCGCGTTTCGACGGCCGAAACGCCCTCGTTCAACGGACGGTATATATCAACACGAACCGTCATTATCTGACTCAGGATGATGATTGCAAGACCTTCCATTTCTCACTTGAAACGGTGCCTATTATATTGGATATCGGATAGCTCGATACGGTTCGATTCCGCGAAAGAGAAAAAAACGATACAATTTTCAGAATCTTCATTTGAATTGGTGACTTAAGAAACACCTTCGAGTTCTAATCAGGGCATCTACTACAAATCGATCTCGCCTTTTCCCTATCGGTTCCTTTTTCCAGGAAATAATGGACCGTTTTCGGAATTCTCGACAACTTTCATCACATGTGGCCCATCGAATCATAATTTTTGCATGGTCCGTGAATCGATCTTCTCCATTTCTCGTGGTGTTATGAAATAACATTCATATCGATATAAATATTACCCTCAGGTTCCCAGGACGAGTCAGCGAAATGAGATAGCCTGAAATCGGGCTAGGTGATCATGCGCCGGTTGCCGACATTCGAACGGTCCATTTTTCGGAATTCGGATATTAGCACGGAGCAAATATATGGATTCCGTGCGTTTTTCATCGGCTACGCGTTCGACGGAGTAAAAAACGTAGAGTTCGCGAAAACCGGGGTATCCTTACACGTCACCCGTCAAATTCGATTTTCTGCATGGATTTTGTCAATAATTTTATCGCGTGATGTTAATGATCAAACAGGCATATTTCTTTTTCGGTTACGCGTTCGTGAAAATAGCTGGCCGTTTCATAATTTTTTCGTCCGATACCCCCTTGCCAAATTTTAATTTTTGCATGCTTCATCGATCGATTCCGTCCATTTCTCATCGGTCGCGCGTTTGAGGAAATAAATAAATGACCCTTCTCCCGAAACCCGAAAAAATAGGTATGTCATTACATGCAGCAGGTCGAATTTCAATTTCTGCATCGATAATAATTCGATTTTGTCAATAATTCTCACCGCGTCATGTAAATGTCTGTCGGGGTTTAGGTTTTGGTCGAAACATATTATGATCGAACATGAACGAATGAATATTGTTCACTCTGTCGGATTCCATAGCCTCCTCGGCGAGAGATTCTCTCGTTATTCTCCTTGGTCGATCTCCATTCGTCAAGTAATTCAGTTCTCTCTTCAGAGTTTCCAGGGCGCGAGGATATACTGGTGGTGGTAATCTTTCAACTATCACCCGCACCGGTGTATCGGTACGAATTTCTTTCCTCTCTTCACAGGTCGAGACAGCGGATGGAGAAGACATTGTGGCAAGCTCAAGCAGCGAATTACAACTGAGCTCCTACCGGTTGTTCTCGGATGTCCGGCAGTGTCGGTTCGGCGGAATCGGACATATTTTCTGCGCATGCGCGTTTCGACGGCCGAAACGCCCTCGTTCAACGGACGGTATATATCAACACGAACCGTCATTATCTGACTCAGGATGATGATTGCAAGACCTTCCATTTTTCACTTAAAACGGTGCCTATTATATTGGATATCGGATAGCTCGATACGGTTCGATTCCGCGAAAGAGAAAAAAACGATACCATTTTCAGAATCTTCATTTGAATTGGTGACTTAAGAAACACCTTCGAGTTCTAATCAGGGCATCTACTACAAATCGATCTCGCCTTTTCCCTATCGGTTCCTTTTTCCAGGAAATAATGGACCGTTTTCGGAATTCTCGACAACTTTCATCACATGTGGCCCATCGAATCATAATTTTTGCATGGTCCGTGAATCGATCTTCTCCATTTCTCGTGGTGTTATGAAATAACATTCATATCGATATAAATATTACCCTCAGGTTCCCAGGACGAGTCAGCGAAATGAGATAGCCTGAAATCGGGCTAGGTGATCATGCGCCGGTTGCCGACATTCGAACGGTCCATTTTTCGGAATTCGGATATTAGCACGGAGCAAATATATGGATTCCGTGCGTTTTTCATCGGCTACGCGTTCGACGGAGTAAAAAACGTAGAGTTCGCGAAAACCGGGGTATCCTTACACGTCACCCGTCAAATTCGATTTTCTGCATGGATTTTGTCAATAATTTTATCGCGTGATGTTAATGATCAAACAGGCATATTTCTTTTTCGGTTACGCGTTCGTGAAAATAGCTGGCCGTTTCATAATTTTTTCGTCCGATACCCCCTTGCCAAATTTTAATTTTTGCATGCTTCATCGATCGATTCCGTCCATTTCTCATCGGTCGCGCGTTTGAGGAAATAAATAAATGACCCTTCTCCCGAAACCCGAAAAAATAGGTATGTCATTACATGCAGCAGGTCGAATTTCAATTTCTGCATCGATAATAATTCGATTTTGTCAATAATTCTCACCGCGTCATGTAAATGTCTGTCGGGGTTTAGGTTTTGGTCGAAACATATTATGATCGAACATGAACGAATGAATATTGTTCACTCTGTCGGATTCCATAGCCTCCTCGGCGAGAGATTCTCTCGTTATTCTCCTTGGTCGATCTCCATTCGTCAAGTAATTCAGTTCTCTCTTCAGAGTTTCCAGGGCGCGAGGATATACTGGTGGTGGTAATCTTTCAACTATCACCCGCACCGGTGTATCGGTACGAATTTCTTTCCTCTCTTCACAGGTCGAGACAGCGGATGGAGAAGACATTGTGGCAAGCTCAAGCAGCGAATTACAACTGAGCTCCTACCGGTTGTTCTCGGATGTCCGGCAGTGTCGGTTCGGCGGAATCGGACATATTTTCTGCGCATGCGCGTTTCGACGGCCGAAACGCCCTCGTTCAGCGGACGGTATATATCAACACGAACCGTCATTATCTGACTCAGGATGATGATTGCAAGACCTTCCATTTTTCACTTAAAACGGTGCCTATTATATTGGATATCGGATAGCTCGATACGGTTCGATTCCGCGAAAGAGAAAAAAACGATACCATTTTCAGAATCATCATTTGAATTGGTGACTTAAGAAACACCCTCGAGTTCTAATCAGGGCATCTACTACAAATCGATCTCGCCTTTTCCCTATCGGTTCCTTTTTCCAGGAAATAATGGACCGTTTTCGGAATTCTCGACAACTTTCATCACATGTGGCCCATCGAATCATAATTTTTGCATGGTCCGTGAATCGATCTTCTCCATTTCTCGTGGTGTTATGAAATAACATTCATATCGATATAAATATTACCCTCAGGTTCCCAGGACGAGTCAGCGAAATGAGATAGCCTGAAATCGGGCTAGGTGATCATGCGCCGGTTGCCGACATTCGAACGGTCCATTTTTCGGAATTCGGATATTAGCACGGAGCAAATATATGGATTCCGTGCGTTTTTCATCGGCTACGCGTTCGACGGAGTAAAAAACGTAGAGTTCGCGAAAACCGGGGTATCCTTACACGTCACCCGTCAAATTCGATTTTCTGCATGGATTTTGTCAATAATTTTATCGCGTGATGTTAATGATCAAACAGGCATATTTCTTTTTCGGTTACGCGTTCGTGAAAATAGCTGGCCGTTTCATAATTTTTTCGTCCGATACCCCCTTGCCAAATTTTAATTTTTGCATGCTTCATCGATCGATTCCGTCCATTTCTCATCGGTCGCGCGTTTGAGGAAATAAATAAATGACCCTTCTCCCGAAACCCGAAAAAATAGGTATGTCATTACATGCAGCAGGTCGAATTTCAATTTCTGCATCGATAATAATTCGATTTTGTCAATAATTCTCACCGCGTCATGTAAATGTCTGTCGGGGTTTAGGTTTTGGTCGAAACATATTATGATCGAACATGAACGAATGAATATTGTTCACTCTGTCGGATTCCATAGCCTCCTCGGCGAGAGATTCTCTCGTTATTCTCCTTGGTCGATCTCCATTCGTCAAGTAATTCAGTTCTCTCTTCAGAGTTTCCAGGGCGCGAGGATATACTGGTGGTGGTAATCTTTCAACTATCACCCGCACCGGTGTATCGGTACGAATTTCTTTCCTCTCTTCACAGGTCGAGACAGCGGATGGAGAAGACATTGTGGCAAGCTCAAGCAGCGAATTACAACTGAGCTCCTACCGGTTGTTCTCGGATGTCCGGCAGTGTCGGTTCGGCGGAATCGGACATATTTTCTGCGCATGCGCGTTTCGACGGCCGAAACGCCCTCGTTCAGCGGACGGTATATATCAACACGAACCGTCATTATCTGACTCAGGATGATGATTGCAAGACCTTCCATTTTTCACTTAAAACGGTGCCTATTATATTGGATATCGGATAGCTCGATACGGTTCGATTCCGCGAAAGAGAAAAAAACGATACCATTTTCAGAATCATCATTTGAATTGGTGACTTAAGAAACACCCTCGAGTTCTAATCAGGGCATCTACTACAAATCGATCTCGCCTTTTCCCTATCGGTTCCTTTTTCCAGGAAATAATGGACCGTTTTCGGAATTCTCGACAACTTTCATCACATGTGGCCCATCGAATCATAATTTTTGCATGGTCCGTGAATCGATCTTCTCCATTTCTCGTGGTGTTATGAAATAACATTCATATCGATATAAATATTACCCTCAGGTTCCCAGGACGAGTCAGCGAAATGAGATAGCCTGAAATCGGGCTAGGTGATCATGCGCCGGTTGCCGACATTCGAACGGTCCATTTTTCGGAATTCGGATATTAGCACGGAGCAAATATATGGATTCCGTGCGTTTTTCATCGGCTACGCGTTCGACGGAGTAAAAAACGTAGAGTTCGCGAAAACCGGGGTATCCTTACACGTCACCCGTCAAATTCGATTTTCTGCATGGATTTTGTCAATAATTTTATCGCGTGATGTTAATGATCAAACAGGCATATTTCTTTTTCGGTTACGCGTTCGTGAAAATAGCTGGCCGTTTCATAATTTTTTCGTCCGATACCCCCTTGCCAAATTTTAATTTTTGCATGCTTCATCGATCGATTCCGTCCATTTCTCATCGGTCGCGCGTTTGAGGAAATAAATAAATGACCCTTCTCCCGAAACCCGAAAAAATAGGTATGTCATTACATGCAGCAGGTCGAATTTCAATTTCTGCATCGATAATAATTCGATTTTGTCAATAATTCTCACCGCGTCATGTAAATGTCTGTCGGGGTTTAGGTTTTGGTCGAAACATATTATGATCGAACATGAACGAATGAATATTGTTCACTCTGTCGGATTCCATAGCCTCCTCGGCGAGAGATTCTCTCGTTATTCTCCTTGGTCGATCTCCATTCGTCAAGTAATTCAGTTCTCTCTTCAGAGTTTCCAGGGCGCGAGGATATACTGGTGGTGGTAATCTTTCAACTATCACCCGCACCGGTGTATCGGTACGAATTTCTTTCCTCTCTTCACAGGTCGAGACAGCGGATGGAGAAGACATTGTGGCAAGCTCAAGCAGCGAATTACAACTGAGCTCCTACCGGTTGTTCTCGGATGTCCGGCAGTGTCGGTTCGGCGGAATCGGACATATTTTCTGCGCATGCGCGTTTCGACGGCCGAAACGCCCTCGTTCAACGGACGGTATATATCAACACGAACCGTCATTATCTGACTCAGGATGATGATTGCAAGACCTTCCATTTTTCACTTAAAACGGTGCCTATTATATTGGATATCGGATAGCTCGATACGGTTCGATTCCGCGAAAGAGAAAAAAACGATACCATTTTCAGAATCTTCATTTGAATTGGTGACTTAAGAAACACCTTCGAGTTCTAATCAGGGCATCTACTACAAATCGATCTCGCCTTTTCCCTATCGGTTCCTTTTTCCAGGAAATAATGGACCGTTTTCGGAATTCTCGACAACTTTCATCACATGTGGCCCATCGAATCATAATTTTTGCATGGTCCGTGAATCGATCTTCTCCATTTCTCGTGGTGTTATGAAATAACATTCATATCGATATAAATATTACCCTCAGGTTCCCAGGACGAGTCAGCGAAATGAGATAGCCTGAAATCGGGCTAGGTGATCATGCGCCGGTTGCCGACATTCGAACGGTCCATTTTTCGGAATTCGGATATTAGCACGGAGCAAATATATGGATTCCGTGCGTTTTTCATCGGCTACGCGTTCGACGGAGTAAAAAACGTAGAGTTCGCGAAAACCGGGGTATCCTTACACGTCACCCGTCAAATTCGATTTTCTGCATGGATTTTGTCAATAATTTTATCGCGTGATGTTAATGATCAAACAGGCATATTTCTTTTTCGGTTACGCGTTCGTGAAAATAGCTGGCCGTTTCATAATTTTTTCGTCCGATACCCCCTTGCCAAATTTTAATTTTTGCATGCTTCATCGATCGATTCCGTCCATTTCTCATCGGTCGCGCGTTTGAGGAAATAAATAAATGACCCTTCTCCCGAAACCCGAAAAAATAGGTATGTCATTACATGCAGCAGGTCGAATTTCAATTTCTGCATCGATAATAATTCGATTTTGTCAATAATTCTCACCGCGTCATGTAAATGTCTGTCGGGGTTTAGGTTTTGGTCGAAACATATTATGATCGAACATGAACGAATGAATATTGTTCACTCTGTCGGATTCCATAGCCTCCTCGGCGAGAGATTCTCTCGTTATTCTCCTTGGTCGATCTCCATTCGTCAAGTAATTCAGTTCTCTCTTCAGAGTTTCCAGGGCGCGAGGATATACTGGTGGTGGTAATCTTTCAACTATCACCCGCACCGGTGTATCGGTACGAATTTCTTTCCTCTCTTCACAGGTCGAGACAGCGGATGGAGAAGACATTGTGGCAAGCTCAAGCAGCGAATTACAACTGAGCTCCTACCGGTTGTTCTCGGATGTCCGGCAGTGTCGGTTCGGCGGAATCGGACATATTTTCTGCGCATGCGCGTTTCGACGGCCGAAACGCCCTCGTTCAGCGGACGGTATATATCAACACGAACCGTCATTATCTGACTCAGGATGATGATTGCAAGACCTTCCATTTTTCACTTAAAACGGTGCCTATTATATTGGATATCGGATAGCTCGATACGGTTCGATTCCGCGAAAGAGAAAAAAACGATACCATTTTCAGAATCATCATTTGAATTGGTGACTTAAGAAACACCCTCGAGTTCTAATCAGGGCATCTACTACAAATCGATCTCGCCTTTTCCCTATCGGTTCCTTTTTCCAGGAAATAATGGACCGTTTTCGGAATTCTCGACAACTTTCATCACATGTGGCCCATCGAATCATAATTTTTGCATGGTCCGTGAATCGATCTTCTCCATTTCTCGTGGTGTTATGAAATAACATTCATATCGATATAAATATTACCCTCAGGTTCCCAGGACGAGTCAGCGAAATGAGATAGCCTGAAATCGGGCTAGGTGATCATGCGCCGGTTGCCGACATTCGAACGGTCCATTTTTCGGAATTCGGATATTAGCACGGAGCAAATATATGGATTCCGTGCGTTTTTCATCGGCTACGCGTTCGACGGAGTAAAAAACGTAGAGTTCGCGAAAACCGGGGTATCCTTACACGTCACCCGTCAAATTCGATTTTCTGCATGGATTTTGTCAATAATTTTATCGCGTGATGTTAATGATCAAACAGGCATATTTCTTTTTCGGTTACGCGTTCGTGAAAATAGCTGGCCGTTTCATAATTTTTTCGTCCGATACCCCCTTGCCAAATTTTAATTTTTGCATGCTTCATCGATCGATTCCGTCCATTTCTCATCGGTCGCGCGTTTGAGGAAATAAATAAATGACCCTTCTCCCGAAACCCGAAAAAATAGGTATGTCATTACATGCAGCAGGTCGAATTTCAATTTCTGCATCGATAATAATTCGATTTTGTCAATAATTCTCACCGCGTCATGTAAATGTCTGTCGGGGTTTAGGTTTTGGTCGAAACATATTATGATCGAACATGAACGAATGAATATTGTTCACTCTGTCGGATTCCATAGCCTCCTCGGCGAGAGATTCTCTCGTTATTCTCCTTGGTCGATCTCCATTCGTCAAGTAATTCAGTTCTCTCTTCAGAGTTTCCAGGGCGCGAGGATATACTGGTGGTGGTAATCTTTCAACTATCACCCGCACCGGTGTATCGGTACGAATTTCTTTCCTCTCTTCACAGGTCGAGACAGCGGATGGAGAAGACATTGTGGCAAGCTCAAGCAGCGAATTACAACTGAGCTCCTACCGGTTGTTCTCGGATGTCCGGCAGTGTCGGTTCGGCGGAATCGGACATATTTTCTGCGCATGCGCGTTTCGACGGCCGAAACGCCCTCGTTCAGCGGACGGTATATATCAACACGAACCGTCATTATCTGACTCAGGATGATGATTGCAAGACCTTCCATTTTTCACTTAAAACGGTGCCTATTATATTGGATATCGGATAGCTCGATACGGTTCGATTCCGCGAAAGAGAAAAAAACGATACCATTTTCAGAATCATCATTTGAATTGGTGACTTAAGAAACACCCTCGAGTTCTAATCAGGGCATCTACTACAAATCGATCTCGCCTTTTCCCTATCGGTTCCTTTTTCCAGGAAATAATGGACCGTTTTCGGAATTCTCGACAACTTTCATCACATGTGGCCCATCGAATCATAATTTTTGCATGGTCCGTGAATCGATCTTCTCCATTTCTCGTGGTGTTATGAAATAACATTCATATCGATATAAATATTACCCTCAGGTTCCCAGGACGAGTCAGCGAAATGAGATAGCCTGAAATCGGGCTAGGTGATCATGCGCCGGTTGCCGACATTCGAACGGTCCATTTTTCGGAATTCGGATATTAGCACGGAGCAAATATATGGATTCCGTGCGTTTTTCATCGGCTACGCGTTCGACGGAGTAAAAAACGTAGAGTTCGCGAAAACCGGGGTATCCTTACACGTCACCCGTCAAATTCGATTTTCTGCATGGATTTTGTCAATAATTTTATCGCGTGATGTTAATGATCAAACAGGCATATTTCTTTTTCGGTTACGCGTTCGTGAAAATAGCTGGCCGTTTCATAATTTTTTCGTCCGATACCCCCTTGCCAAATTTTAATTTTTGCATGCTTCATCGATCGATTCCGTCCATTTCTCATCGGTCGCGCGTTTGAGGAAATAAATAAATGACCCTTCTCCCGAAACCCGAAAAAATAGGTATGTCATTACATGCAGCAGGTCGAATTTCAATTTCTGCATCGATAATAATTCGATTTTGTCAATAATTCTCACCGCGTCATGTAAATGTCTGTCGGGGTTTAGGTTTTGGTCGAAACATATTATGATCGAACATGAACGAATGAATATTGTTCACTCTGTCGGATTCCATAGCCTCCTCGGCGAGAGATTCTCTCGTTATTCTCCTTGGTCGATCTCCATTCGTCAAGTAATTCAGTTCTCTCTTCAGAGTTTCCAGGGCGCGAGGATATACTGGTGGTGGTAATCTTTCAACTATCACCCGCACCGGTGTATCGGTACGAATTTCTTTCCTCTCTTCACAGGTCGAGACAGCGGATGGAGAAGACATTGTGGCAAGCTCAAGCAGCGAATTACAACTGAGCTCCTACCGGTTGTTCTCGGATGTCCGGCAGTGTCGGTTCGGCGGAATCGGACATATTTTCTGCGCATGCGCGTTTCGACGGCCGAAACGCCCTCGTTCAACGGACGGTATATATCAACACGAACCGTCATTATCTGACTCAGGATGATGATTGCAAGACCTTCCATTTTTCACTTAAAACGGTGCCTATTATATTGGATATCGGATAGCTCGATACGGTTCGATTCCGCGAAAGAGAAAAAAACGATACCATTTTCAGAATCTTCATTTGAATTGGTGACTTAAGAAACACCTTCGAGTTCTAATCAGGGCATCTACTACAAATCGATCTCGCCTTTTCCCTATCGGTTCCTTTTTCCAGGAAATAATGGACCGTTTTCGGAATTCTCGACAACTTTCATCACATGTGGCCCATCGAATCATAATTTTTGCATGGTCCGTGAATCGATCTTCTCCATTTCTCGTGGTGTTATGAAATAACATTCATATCGATATAAATATTACCCTCAGGTTCCCAGGACGAGTCAGCGAAATGAGATAGCCTGAAATCGGGCTAGGTGATCATGCGCCGGTTGCCGACATTCGAACGGTCCATTTTTCGGAATTCGGATATTAGCACGGAGCAAATATATGGATTCCGTGCGTTTTTCATCGGCTACGCGTTCGACGGAGTAAAAAACGTAGAGTTCGCGAAAACCGGGGTATCCTTACACGTCACCCGTCAAATTCGATTTTCTGCATGGATTTTGTCAATAATTTTATCGCGTGATGTTAATGATCAAACAGGCATATTTCTTTTTCGGTTACGCGTTCGTGAAAATAGCTGGCCGTTTCATAATTTTTTCGTCCGATACCCCCTTGCCAAATTTTAATTTTTGCATGCTTCATCGATCGATTCCGTCCATTTCTCATCGGTCGCGCGTTTGAGGAAATAAATAAATGACCCTTCTCCCGAAACCCGAAAAAATAGGTATGTCATTACATGCAGCAGGTCGAATTTCAATTTCTGCATCGATAATAATTCGATTTTGTCAATAATTCTCACCGCGTCATGTAAATGTCTGTCGGGGTTTAGGTTTTGGTCGAAACATATTATGATCGAACATGAACGAATGAATATTGTTCACTCTGTCGGATTCCATAGCCTCCTCGGCGAGAGATTCTCTCGTTATTCTCCTTGGTCGATCTCCATTCGTCAAGTAATTCAGTTCTCTCTTCAGAGTTTCCAGGGCGCGAGGATATACTGGTGGTGGTAATCTTTCAACTATCACCCGCACCGGTGTATCGGTACGAATTTCTTTCCTCTCTTCACAGGTCGAGACAGCGGATGGAGAAGACATTGTGGCAAGCTCAAGCAGCGAATTACAACTGAGCTCCTACCGGTTGTTCTCGGATGTCCGGCAGTGTCGGTTCGGCGGAATCGGACATATTTTCTGCGCATGCGCGTTTCGACGGCCGAAACGCCCTCGTTCAACGGACGGTATATATCAACACGAACCGTCATTATCTGACTCAGGATGATGATTGCAAGACCTTCCATTTCTCACTTGAAACGGTGCCTATTATATTGGATATCGGATAGCTCGATACGGTTCGATTCCGCGAAAGAGAAAAAAACGATACAATTTTCAGAATCTTCATTTGAATTGGTGACTTAAGAAACACCTTCGAGTTCTAATCAGGGCATCTACTACAAATCGATCTCGCCTTTTCCCTATCGGTTCCTTTTTCCAGGAAATAATGGACCGTTTTCGGAATTCTCGACAACTTTCATCACATGTGGCCCATCGAATCATAATTTTTGCATGGTCCGTGAATCGATCTTCTCTATTTCTCGTGGTGTTATGAAATAACATTCATATCGATATAAATATTACCCTCAGGTTCCCAGGACGAGTCAGCGAAATGAGATAGCCTGAAATCGGGCTAGGTGATCATGCGCCGGTTGCCGACATTCGAACGGTCCATTTTTCGGAATTCGGATATTAGCACGGAGCAAATATATGGATTCCGTGCGTTTTTCATCGGCTACGCGTTCGACGGAGTAAAAAACGTAGAGTTCGCGAAAACCGGGGTATCCTTACACGTCACCCGTCAAATTCGATTTTCTGCATGGATTTTGTCAATAATTTTATCGCGTGATGTTAATGATCAAACAGGCATATTTCTTTTTCGGTTACGCGTTCGTGAAAATAGCTGGCCGTTTCATAATTTTTTCGTCCGATACCCCCTTGCCAAATTTTAATTTTTGCATGCTTCATCGATCGATTCCGTCCATTTCTCATCGGTCGCGCGTTTGAGGAAATAAATAAATGACCCTTCTCCCGAAACCCGAAAAAATAGGTATGTCATTACATGCAGCAGGTCGAATTTCAATTTCTGCATCGATAATAATTCGATTTTGTCAATAATTCTCACCGCGTCATGTAAATGTCTGTCGGGGTTTAGGTTTTGGTCGAAACATATTATGATCGAACATGAACGAATGAATATTGTTCACTCTGTCGGATTCCATAGCCTCCTCGGCGAGAGATTCTCTCGTTATTCTCCTTGGTCGATCTCCATTCGTCAAGTAATTCAGTTCTCTCTTCAGAGTTTCCAGGGCGCGAGGATATACTGGTGGTGGTAATCTTTCAACTATCACCCGCACCGGTGTATCGGTACGAATTTCTTTCCTCTCTTCACAGGTCGAGACAGCGGATGGAGAAGACATTGTGGCAAGCTCAAGCAGCGAATTACAACTGAGCTCCTACCGGTTGTTCTCGGATGTCCGGCAGTGTCGGTTCGGCGGAATCGGACATATTTTCTGCGCATGCGCGTTTCGACGGCCGAAACGCCCTCGTTCAACGGACGGTATATATCAACACGAACCGTCATTATCTGACTCAGGATGATGATTGCAAGACCTTCCATTTTTCACTTAAAACGGTGCCTATTATATTGGATATCGGATAGCTCGATACGGTTCGATTCCGCGAAAGAGAAAAAAACGATACCATTTTCAGAATCTTCATTTGAATTGGTGACTTAAGAAACACCTTCGAGTTCTAATCAGGGCATCTACTACAAATCGATCTCGCCTTTTCCCTATCGGTTCCTTTTTCCAGGAAATAATGGACCGTTTTCGGAATTCTCGACAACTTTCATCACATGTGGCCCATCGAATCATAATTTTTGCATGGTCCGTGAATCGATCTTCTCCATTTCTCGTGGTGTTATGAAATAACATTCATATCGATATAAATATTACCCTCAGGTTCCCAGGACGAGTCAGCGAAATGAGATAGCCTGAAATCGGGCTAGGTGATCATGCGCCGGTTGCCGACATTCGAACGGTCCATTTTTCGGAATTCGGATATTAGCACGGAGCAAATATATGGATTCCGTGCGTTTTTCATCGGCTACGCGTTCGACGGAGTAAAAAACGTAGAGTTCGCGAAAACCGGGGTATCCTTACACGTCACCCGTCAAATTCGATTTTCTGCATGGATTTTGTCAATAATTTTATCGCGTGATGTTAATGATCAAACAGGCATATTTCTTTTTCGGTTACGCGTTCGTGAAAATAGCTGGCCGTTTCATAATTTTTTCGTCCGATACCCCCTTGCCAAATTTTAATTTTTGCATGCTTCATCGATCGATTCCGTCCATTTCTCATCGGTCGCGCGTTTGAGGAAATAAATAAATGACCCTTCTCCCGAAACCCGAAAAAATAGGTATGTCATTACATGCAGCAGGTCGAATTTCAATTTCTGCATCGATAATAATTCGATTTTGTCAATAATTCTCACCGCGTCATGTAAATGTCTGTCGGGGTTTAGGTTTTGGTCGAAACATATTATGATCGAACATGAACGAATGAATATTGTTCACTCTGTCGGATTCCATAGCCTCCTCGGCGAGAGATTCTCTCGTTATTCTCCTTGGTCGATCTCCATTCGTCAAGTAATTCAGTTCTCTCTTCAGAGTTTCCAGGGCGCGAGGATATACTGGTGGTGGTAATCTTTCAACTATCACCCGCACCGGTGTATCGGTACGAATTTCTTTCCTCTCTTCACAGGTCGAGACAGCGGATGGAGAAGACATTGTGGCAAGCTCAAGCAGCGAATTACAACTGAGCTCCTACCGGTTGTTCTCGGATGTCCGGCAGTGTCGGTTCGGCGGAATCGGACATATTTTCTGCGCATGCGCGTTTCGACGGCCGAAACGCCCTCGTTCAACGGACGGTATATATCAACACGAACCGTCATTATCTGACTCAGGATGATGATTGCAAGACCTTCCATTTCTCACTTGAAACGGTGCCTATTATATTGGATATCGGATAGCTCGATACGGTTCGATTCCGCGAAAGAGAAAAAAACGATACAATTTTCAGAATCTTCATTTGAATTGGTGACTTAAGAAACACCTTCGAGTTCTAATCAGGGCATCTACTACAAATCGATCTCGCCTTTTCCCTATCGGTTCCTTTTTCCAGGAAATAATGGACCGTTTTCGGAATTCTCGACAACTTTCATCACATGTGGCCCATCGAATCATAATTTTTGCATGGTCCGTGAATCGATCTTCTCTATTTCTCGTGGTGTTATGAAATAACATTCATATCGATATAAATATTACCCTCAGGTTCCCAGGACGAGTCAGCGAAATGAGATAGCCTGAAATCGGGCTAGGTGATCATGCGCCGGTTGCCGACATTCGAACGGTCCATTTTTCGGAATTCGGATATTAGCACGGAGCAAATATATGGATTCCGTGCGTTTTTCATCGGCTACGCGTTCGACGGAGTAAAAAACGTAGAGTTCGCGAAAACCGGGGTATCCTTACACGTCACCCGTCAAATTCGATTTTCTGCATGGATTTTGTCAATAATTTTATCGCGTGATGTTAATGATCAAACAGGCATATTTCTTTTTCGGTTACGCGTTCGTGAAAATAGCTGGCCGTTTCATAATTTTTTCGTCCGATACCCCCTTGCCAAATTTTAATTTTTGCATGCTTCATCGATCGATTCCGTCCATTTCTCATCGGTCGCGCGTTTGAGGAAATAAATAAATGACCCTTCTCCCGAAACCCGAAAAAATAGGTATGTCATTACATGCAGCAGGTCGAATTTCAATTTCTGCATCGATAATAATTCGATTTTGTCAATAATTCTCACCGCGTCATGTAAATGTCTGTCGGGGTTTAGGTTTTGGTCGAAACATATTATGATCGAACATGAACGAATGAATATTGTTCACTCTGTCGGATTCCATAGCCTCCTCGGCGAGAGATTCTCTCGTTATTCTCCTTGGTCGATCTCCATTCGTCAAGTAATTCAGTTCTCTCTTCAGAGTTTCCAGGGCGCGAGGATATACTGGTGGTGGTAATCTTTCAACTATCACCCGCACCGGTGTATCGGTACGAATTTCTTTCCTCTCTTCACAGGTCGAGACAGCGGATGGAGAAGACATTGTGGCAAGCTCAAGCAGCGAATTACAACTGAGCTCCTACCGGTTGTTCTCGGATGTCCGGCAGTGTCGGTTCGGCGGAATCGGACATATTTTCTGCGCATGCGCGTTTCGACGGCCGAAACGCCCTCGTTCAACGGACGGTATATATCAACACGAACCGTCATTATCTGACTCAGGATGATGATTGCAAGACCTTCCATTTCTCACTTGAAACGGTGCCTATTATATTGGATATCGGATAGCTCGATACGGTTCGATTCCGCGAAAGAGAAAAAAACGATACAATTTTCAGAATCTTCATTTGAATTGGTGACTTAAGAAACACCTTCGAGTTCTAATCAGGGCATCTACTACAAATCGATCTCGCCTTTTCCCTATCGGTTCCTTTTTCCAGGAAATAATGGACCGTTTTCGGAATTCTCGACAACTTTCATCACATGTGGCCCATCGAATCATAATTTTTGCATGGTCCGTGAATCGATCTTCTCTATTTCTCGTGGTGTTATGAAATAACATTCATATCGATATAAATATTACCCTCAGGTTCCCAGGACGAGTCAGCGAAATGAGATAGCCTGAAATCGGGCTAGGTGATCATGCGCCGGTTGCCGACATTCGAACGGTCCATTTTTCGGAATTCGGATATTAGCACGGAGCAAATATATGGATTCCGTGCGTTTTTCATCGGCTACGCGTTCGACGGAGTAAAAAACGTAGAGTTCGCGAAAACCGGGGTATCCTTACACGTCACCCGTCAAATTCGATTTTCTGCATGGATTTTGTCAATAATTTTATCGCGTGATGTTAATGATCAAACAGGCATATTTCTTTTTCGGTTACGCGTTCGTGAAAATAGCTGGCCGTTTCATAATTTTTTCGTCCGATACCCCCTTGCCAAATTTTAATTTTTGCATGCTTCATCGATCGATTCCGTCCATTTCTCATCGGTCGCGCGTTTGAGGAAATAAATAAATGACCCTTCTCCCGAAACCCGAAAAAATAGGTATGTCATTACATGCAGCAGGTCGAATTTCAATTTCTGCATCGATAATAATTCGATTTTGTCAATAATTCTCACCGCGTCATGTAAATGTCTGTCGGGGTTTAGGTTTTGGTCGAAACATATTATGATCGAACATGAACGAATGAATATTGTTCACTCTGTCGGATTCCATAGCCTCCTCGGCGAGAGATTCTCTCGTTATTCTCCTTGGTCGATCTCCATTCGTCAAGTAATTCAGTTCTCTCTTCAGAGTTTCCAGGGCGCGAGGATATACTGGTGGTGGTAATCTTTCAACTATCACCCGCACCGGTGTATCGGTACGAATTTCTTTCCTCTCTTCACAGGTCGAGACAGCGGATGGAGAAGACATTGTGGCAAGCTCAAGCAGCGAATTACAACTGAGCTCCTACCGGTTGTTCTCGGATGTCCGGCAGTGTCGGTTCGGCGGAATCGGACATATTTTCTGCGCATGCGCGTTTCGACGGCCGAAACGCCCTCGTTCAACGGACGGTATATTTCAACACGAACCGTCATTATCTGACTCAGGATGATGATTGCAAGACCTTCCATTTCTCACTTGAAACGGTGCCTATTATATTGGATATCGGATAGCTCGATACGGTTCGATTCCGCGAAAGAGAAAAAAACGATACAATTTTCAGAATCTTCATTTGAATTGGTGACTTAAGAAACACCTTCGAGTTCTAATCAGGGCATCTACTACAAATCGATCTCGCCTTTTCCCTATCGGTTCCTTTTTCCAGGAAATAATGGACCGTTTTCGGAATTCTCGACAACTTTCATCACATGTGGCCCATCGAATCATAATTTTTGCATGGTCCGTGAATCGATCTTCTCCATTTCTCGTGGTGTTATGAAATAACATTCATATCGATATAAATATTACCCTCAGGTTCCCAGGACGAGTCAGCGAAATGAGATAGCCTGAAATCGGGCTAGGTGATCATGCGCCGGTTGCCGACATTCGAACGGTCCATTTTTCCGAATTCGGATATTAGCACGGAGCAAATATATGGATTCCGTGCGTTTTTCATCGGCTACGCGTTCGACGGAGTAAAAAACGTAGAGTTCGCGAAAACCGGGGTATCCTTACACGTCACCCGTCAAATTCGATTTTCTGCATGGATTTTGTCAATAATTTTATCGCGTGATGTTAATGATCAAACAGGCATATTTCTTTTTCGGTTACGCGTTCGTGAAAATAGCTGGCCGTTTCATAATTTTTTCGTCCGATACCCCCTTGCCAAATTTTAATTTTTGCATGCTTCATCGATCGATTCCGTCCATTTCTCATCGGTCGCGCGTTTGAGGAAATAAATAAATGACCCTTCTCCCGAAACCCGAAAAAATAGGTATGTCATTACATGCAGCAGGTCGAATTTCAATTTCTGCATCGATAATAATTCGATTTTGTCAATAATTCTCACCGCGTCATGTAAATGTCTGTCGGGGTTTAGGTTTTGGTCGAAACATATTATGATCGAACATGAACGAATGAATATTGTTCACTCTGTCGGATTCCATAGCCTCCTCGGCGAGAGATTCTCTCGTTATTCTCCTTGGTCGATCTCCATTCGTCAAGTAATTCAGTTCTCTCTTCAGAGTTTCCAGGGCGCGAGGATATACTGGTGGTGGTAATCTTTCAACTATCACCCGCACCGGTGTATCGGTACGAATTTCTTTCCTCTCTTCACAGGTCGAGACAGCGGATGGAGAAGACATTGTGGCAAGCTCAAGCAGCGAATTACAACTGAGCTCCTACCGGTTGTTCTCGGATGTCCGGCAGTGTCGGTTCGGCGGAATCGGACATATTTTCTGCGCATGCGCGTTTCGACGGCCGAAACGCCCTCGTTCAACGGACGGTATATATCAACACGAACCGTCATTATCTGACTCAGGATGATGATTGCAAGACCTTCCATTTCTCACTTGAAACGGTGCCTATTATATTGGATATCGGATAGCTCGATACGGTTCGATTCCGCGAAAGAGAAAAAAACGATACAATTTTCAGAATCTTCATTTGAATTGGTGACTTAAGAAACACCTTCGAGTTCTAATCAGGGCATCTACTACAAATCGATCTCGCCTTTTCCCTATCGGTTCCTTTTTCCAGGAAATAATGGACCGTTTTCGGAATTCTCGACAACTTTCATCACATGTGGCCCATCGAATCATAATTTTTGCATGGTCCGTGAATCGATCTTCTCTATTTCTCGTGGTGTTATGAAATAACATTCATATCGATATAAATATTACCCTCAGGTTCCCAGGACGAGTCAGCGAAATGAGATAGCCTGAAATCGGGCTAGGTGATCATGCGCCGGTTGCCGACATTCGAACGGTCCATTTTTCGGAATTCGGATATTAGCACGGAGCAAATATATGGATTCCGTGCGTTTTTCATCGGCTACGCGTTCGACGGAGTAAAAAACGTAGAGTTCGCGAAAACCGGGGTATCCTTACACGTCACCCGTCAAATTCGATTTTCTGCATGGATTTTGTCAATAATTTTATCGCGTGATGTTAATGATCAAACAGGCATATTTCTTTTTCGGTTACGCGTTCGTGAAAATAGCTGGCCGTTTCATAATTTTTTCGTCCGATACCCCCTTGCCAAATTTTAATTTTTGCATGCTTCATCGATCGATTCCGTCCATTTCTCATCGGTCGCGCGTTTGAGGAAATAAATAAATGACCCTTCTCCCGAAACCCGAAAAAATAGGTATGTCATTACATGCAGCAGGTCGAATTTCAATTTCTGCATCGATAATAATTCGATTTTGTCAATAATTCTCACCGCGTCATGTAAATGTCTGTCGGGGTTTAGGTTTTGGTCGAAACATATTATGATCGAACATGAACGAATGAATATTGTTCACTCTGTCGGATTCCATAGCCTCCTCGGCGAGAGATTCTCTCGTTATTCTCCTTGGTCGATCTCCATTCGTCAAGTAATTCAGTTCTCTCTTCAGAGTTTCCAGGGCGCGAGGATATACTGGTGGTGGTAATCTTTCAACTATCACCCGCACCGGTGTATCGGTACGAATTTCTTTCCTCTCTTCACAGGTCGAGACAGCGGATGGAGAAGACATTGTGGCAAGCTCAAGCAGCGAATTACAACTGAGCTCCTACCGGTTGTTCTCGGATGTCCGGCAGTGTCGGTTCGGCGGAATCGGACATATTTTCTGCGCATGCGCGTTTCGACGGCCGAAACGCCCTCGTTCAACGGACGGTATATTTCAACACGAACCGTCATTATCTGACTCAGGATGATGATTGCAAGACCTTCCATTTCTCACTTGAAACGGTGCCTATTATATTGGATATCGGATAGCTCGATACGGTTCGATTCCGCGAAAGAGAAAAAAACGATACAATTTTCAGAATCTTCATTTGAATTGGTGACTTAAGAAACACCTTCGAGTTCTAATCAGGGCATCTACTACAAATCGATCTCGCCTTTTCCCTATCGGTTCCTTTTTCCAGGAAATAATGGACCGTTTTCGGAATTCTCGACAACTTTCATCACATGTGGCCCATCGAATCATAATTTTTGCATGGTCCGTGAATCGATCTTCTCCATTTCTCGTGGTGTTATGAAATAACATTCATATCGATATAAATATTACCCTCAGGTTCCCAGGACGAGTCAGCGAAATGAGATAGCCTGAAATCGGGCTAGGTGATCATGCGCCGGTTGCCGACATTCGAACGGTCCATGTTTCCGAATTCGGATATTAGCACGGAGCAAATATATGGATTCCGTGCGTTTTTCATCGGCTACGCGTTCGACGGAGTAAAAAACGTAGAGTTCGCGAAAACCGGGGTATCCTTACACGTCACCCGTCAAATTCGATTTTCTGCATGGATTTTGTCAATAATTTTATCGCGTGATGTTAATGATCAAACAGGCATATTTCTTTTTCGGTTACGCGTTCGTGAAAATAGCTGGCCGTTTCATAATTTTTTCGTCCGATACCCCCTTGCCAAATTTTAATTTTTGCATGCTTCATCGATCGATTCCGTCCATTTCTCATCGGTCGCGCGTTTGAGGAAATAAATAAATGACCCTTCTCCCGAAACCCGAAAAAATAGGTATGTCATTACATGCAGCAGGTCGAATTTCAATTTCTGCATCGATAATAATTCGATTTTGTCAATAATTCTCACCGCGTCATGTAAATGTCTGTCGGGGTTTAGGTTTTGGTCGAAACATATTATGATCGAACATGAACGAATGAATATTGTTCACTCTGTCGGATTCCATAGCCTCCTCGGCGAGAGATTCTCTCGTTATTCTCCTTGGTCGATCTCCATTCGTCAAGTAATTCAGTTCTCTCTTCAGAGTTTCCAGGGCGCGAGGATATACTGGTGGTGGTAATCTTTCAACTATCACCCGCACCGGTGTATCGGTACGAATTTCTTTCCTCTCTTCACAGGTCGAGACAGCGGATGGAGAAGACATTGTGGCAAGCTCAAGCAGCGAATTACAACTGAGCTCCTACCGGTTGTTCTCGGATGTCCGGCAGTGTCGGTTCGGCGGAATCGGACATATTTTCTGCGCATGCGCGTTTCGACGGCCGAAACGCCCTCGTTCAACGGACGGTATATATCAACACGAACCGTCATTATCTGACTCAGGATGATGATTGCAAGACCTTCCATTTTTCACTTAAAACGGTGCCTATTATATTGGATATCGGATAGCTCGATACGGTTCGATTCCGCGAAAGAGAAAAAAACGATACCATTTTCAGAATCTTCATTTGAATTGGTGACTTAAGAAACACCTTCGAGTTCTAATCAGGGCATCTACTACAAATCGATCTCGCCTTTTCCCTATCGGTTCCTTTTTCCAGGAAATAATGGACCGTTTTCGGAATTCTCGACAACTTTCATCACATGTGGCCCATCGAATCATAATTTTTGCATGGTCCGTGAATCGATCTTCTCCATTTCTCGTGGTGTTATGAAATAACATTCATATCGATATAAATATTACCCTCAGGTTCCCAGGACGAGTCAGCGAAATGAGATAGCCTGAAATCGGGCTAGGTGATCATGCGCCGGTTGCCGACATTCGAACGGTCCATTTTTCGGAATTCGGATATTAGCACGGAGCAAATATATGGATTCCGTGCGTTTTTCATCGGCTACGCGTTCGACGGAGTAAAAAACGTAGAGTTCGCGAAAACCGGGGTATCCTTACACGTCACCTGTCAAATTCGATTTTCTGCATGGATTTTGTCAATAATTTTATCGCGTGATGTTAATGATCAAACAGGCATATTTCATTTTCGGTTACGCGTTCGTGAAAATAGCTGGCCGTTTCATAATTTTTTCGTCCGATACCCCCTTGCCAAATTTTAATTTTTGCATGCTTCATCGATCGATTCCGTCCATTTCTCATCGGTCGCGCGTTTGAGGAAATAAATAAATGACCCTTCTCCCGAAACCCGAAAAAATAGGTATGTCATTACATGCAGCAGGTCGAATTTCAATTTCTGCATCGATAATAATTCGATTTTGTCAATAATTCTCACCGCGTCATGTAAATGTCTGTCGGGGTTTAGGTTTTGGTCGAAACATATTATGATCGAACATGAACGAATGAATATTGTTCACTCTGTCGGATTCCATAGCCTCCTCGGCGAGAGATTCTCTCGTTATTCTCCTTGGTCGATCTCCATTCGTCAAGTAATTCAGTTCTCTCTTCAGAGTTTTCAGGGCGCGAGGATATACTGGTGGTGGTAATCTTTCAACTATCACCCGCACCGGTGTATCGGTACGAATTTCTTTCCTCTCTTCACAGGTCGAGACAGCGGATGGAGAAGACATTGTGGCAAGCTCAAGCAGCGAATTACAACTGAGCTCCTACCGGTTGTTCTCGGATGTCCGGCAGTGTCGGTTCGGCGGAATCGGACATATTTTCTGCGCATGCGCGTTTCGACGGCCGAAACGCCCTCGTTCAACGGACGGTATATATCAACACGAACCGTCATTATCTGACTCAGGATGATGATTGCAAGACCTTCCATTTCTCACTTGAAACGGTGCCTATTATATTGGATATCGGATAGCTCGATACGGTTCGATTCCGCGAAAGAGAAAAAAACGATACAATTTTCAGAATCTTCATTTGAATTGGTGACTTAAGAAACACCTTCGAGTTCTAATCAGGGCATCTACTACAAATCGATCTCGCCTTTTCCCTATCGGTTCCTTTTTCCAGGAAATAATGGACCGTTTTCGGAATTCTCGACAACTTTCATCACATGTGGCCCATCGAATCATAATTTTTGCATGGTCCGTGAATCGATCTTCTCCATTTCTCGTGGTGTTATGAAATAACATTCATATCGATATAAATATTACCCTCAGGTTCCCAGGACGAGTCAGCGAAATGAGATAGCCTGAAATCGGGCTAGGTGATCATGCGCCGGTTGCCGACATTCGAACGGTCCATTTTTCGGAATTCGGATATTAGCACGGAGCAAATATATGGATTCCGTGCGTTTTTCATCGGCTACGCGTTCGACGGAGTAAAAAACGTAGAGTTCGCGAAAACCGGGGTATCCTTACACGTCACCCGTCAAATTCGATTTTCTGCATGGATTTTGTCAATAATTTTATCGCGTGATGTTAATGATCAAACAGGCATATTTCTTTTTCGGTTACGCGTTCGTGAAAATAGCTGGCCGTTTCATAATTTTTTCGTCCGATACCCCCTTGCCAAATTTTAATTTTTGCATGCTTCATCGATCGATTCCGTCCATTTCTCATCGGTCGCGCGTTTGAGGAAATAAATAAATGACCCTTCTCCCGAAACCCGAAAAAATAGGTATGTCATTACATGCAGCAGGTCGAATTTCAATTTCTGCATCGATAATAATTCGATTTTGTCAATAATTCTCACCGCGTCATGTAAATGTCTGTCGGGGTTTAGGTTTTGGTCGAAACATATTATGATCGAACATGAACGAATGAATATTGTTCACTCTGTCGGATTCCATAGCCTCCTCGGCGAGAGATTCTCTCGTTATTCTCCTTGGTCGATCTCCATTCGTCAAGTAATTCAGTTCTCTCTTCAGAGTTTCCAGGGCGCGAGGATATACTGGTGGTGGTAATCTTTCAACTATCACCCGCACCGGTGTATCGGTACGAATTTCTTTCCTCTCTTCACAGGTCGAGACAGCGGATGGAGAAGACATTGTGGCAAGCTCAAGCAGCGAATTACAACTGAGCTCCTACCGGTTGTTCTCGGATGTCCGGCAGTGTCGGTTCGGCGGAATCGGACATATTTTCTGCGCATGCGCGTTTCGACGGCCGAAACGCCCTCGTTCAACGGACGGTATATATCAACACGAACCGTCATTATCTGACTCAGGATGATGATTGCAAGACCTTCCATTTTTCACTTAAAACGGTGCCTATTATATTGGATATCGGATAGCTCGATACGGTTCGATTCCGCGAAAGAGAAAAAAACGATACCATTTTCAGAATCTTCATTTGAATTGGTGACTTAAGAAACACCTTCGAGTTCTAATCAGGGCATCTACTACAAATCGATCTCGCCTTTTCCCTATCGGTTCCTTTTTCCAGGAAATAATGGACCGTTTTCGGAATTCTCGACAACTTTCATCACATGTGGCCCATCGAATCATAATTTTTGCATGGTCCGTGAATCGATCTTCTCCATTTCTCGTGGTGTTATGAAATAACATTCATATCGATATAAATATTACCCTCAGGTTCCCAGGACGAGTCAGCGAAATGAGATAGCCTGAAATCGGGCTAGGTGATCATGCGCCGGTTGCCGACATTCGAACGGTCCATTTTTCGGAATTCGGATATTAGCACGGAGCAAATATATGGATTCCGTGCGTTTTTCATCGGCTACGCGTTCGACGGAGTAAAAAACGTAGAGTTCGCGAAAACCGGGGTATCCTTACACGTCACCCGTCAAATTCGATTTTCTGCATGGATTTTGTCAATAATTTTATCGCGTGATGTTAATGATCAAACAGGCATATTTCTTTTTCGGTTACGCGTTCGTGAAAATAGCTGGCCGTTTCATAATTTTTTCGTCCGATACCCCCTTGCCAAATTTTAATTTTTGCATGCTTCATCGATCGATTCCGTCCATTTCTCATCGGTCGCGCGTTTGAGGAAATAAATAAATGACCCTTCTCCCGAAACCCGAAAAAATAGGTATGTCATTACATGCAGCAGGTCGAATTTCAATTTCTGCATCGATAATAATTCGATTTTGTCAATAATTCTCACCGCGTCATGTAAATGTCTGTCGGGGTTTAGGTTTTGGTCGAAACATATTATGATCGAACATGAACGAATGAATATTGTTCACTCTGTCGGATTCCATAGCCTCCTCGGCGAGAGATTCTCTCGTTATTCTCCTTGGTCGATCTCCATTCGTCAAGTAATTCAGTTCTCTCTTCAGAGTTTCCAGGGCGCGAGGATATACTGGTGGTGGTAATCTTTCAACTATCACCCGCACCGGTGTATCGGTACGAATTTCTTTCCTCTCTTCACAGGTCGAGACAGCGGATGGAGAAGACATTGTGGCAAGCTCAAGCAGCGAATTACAACTGAGCTCCTACCGGTTGTTCTCGGATGTCCGGCAGTGTCGGTTCGGCGGAATCGGACATATTTTCTGCGCATGCGCGTTTCGACGGCCGAAACGCCCTCGTTCAACGGACGGTATATATCAACACGAACCGTCATTATCTGACTCAGGATGATGATTGCAAGACCTTCCATTTCTCACTTGAAACGGTGCCTATTATATTGGATATCGGATAGCTCGATACGGTTCGATTCCGCGAAAGAGAAAAAAACGATACAATTTTCAGAATCTTCATTTGAATTGGTGACTTAAGAAACACCTTCGAGTTCTAATCAGGGCATCTACTACAAATCGATCTCGCCTTTTCCCTATCGGTTCCTTTTTCCAGGAAATAATGGACCGTTTTCGGAATTCTCGACAACTTTCATCACATGTGGCCCATCGAATCATAATTTTTGCATGGTCCGTGAATCGATCTTCTCCATTTCTCGTGGTGTTATGAAATAACATTCATATCGATATAAATATTACCCTCAGGTTCCCAGGACGAGTCAGCGAAATGAGATAGCCTGAAATCGGGCTAGGTGATCATGCGCCGGTTGCCGACATTCGAACGGTCCATTTTTCGGAATTCGGATATTAGCACGGAGCAAATATATGGATTCCGTGCGTTTTTCATCGGCTACGCGTTCGACGGAGTAAAAAACGTAGAGTTCGCGAAAACCGGGGTATCCTTACACGTCACCCGTCAAATTCGATTTTCTGCATGGATTTTGTCAATAATTTTATCGCGTGATGTTAATGATCAAACAGGCATATTTCTTTTTCGGTTACGCGTTCGTGAAAATAGCTGGCCGTTTCATAATTTTTTCGTCCGATACCCCCTTGCCAAATTTTAATTTTTGCATGCTTCATCGATCGATTCCGTCCATTTCTCATCGGTCGCGCGTTTGAGGAAATAAATAAATGACCCTTCTCCCGAAACCCGAAAAAATAGGTATGTCATTACATGCAGCAGGTCGAATTTCAATTTCTGCATCGATAATAATTCGATTTTGTCAATAATTCTCACCGCGTCATGTAAATGTCTGTCGGGGTTTAGGTTTTGGTCGAAACATATTATGATCGAACATGAACGAATGAATATTGTTCACTCTGTCGGATTCCATAGCCTCCTCGGCGAGAGATTCTCTCGTTATTCTCCTTGGTCGATCTCCATTCGTCAAGTAATTCAGTTCTCTCTTCAGAGTTTCCAGGGCGCGAGGATATACTGGTGGTGGTAATCTTTCAACTATCACCCGCACCGGTGTATCGGTACGAATTTCTTTCCTCTCTTCACAGGTCGAGACAGCGGATGGAGAAGACATTGTGGCAAGCTCAAGCAGCGAATTACAACTGAGCTCCTACCGGTTGTTCTCGGATGTCCGGCAGTGTCGGTTCGGCGGAATCGGACATATTTTCTGCGCATGCGCGTTTCGACGGCCGAAACGCCCTCGTTCAACGGACGGTATATATCAACACGAACCGTCATTATCTGACTCAGGATGATGATTGCAAGACCTTCCATTTCTCACTTGAAACGGTGCCTATTATATTGGATATCGGATAGCTCGATACGGTTCGATTCCGCGAAAGAGAAAAAAACGATACAATTTTCAGAATCTTCATTTGAATTGGTGACTTAAGAAACACCTTCGAGTTCTAATCAGGGCATCTACTACAAATCGATCTCGCCTTTTCCCTATCGGTTCCTTTTTCCAGGAAATAATGGACCGTTTTCGGAATTCTCGACAACTTTCATCACATGTGGCCCATCGAATCATAATTTTTGCATGGTCCGTGAATCGATCTTCTCCATTTCTCGTGGTGTTATGAAATAACATTCATATCGATATAAATATTACCCTCAGGTTCCCAGGACGAGTCAGCGAAATGAGATAGCCTGAAATCGGGCTAGGTGATCATGCGCCGGTTGCCGACATTCGAACGGTCCATTTTTCGGAATTCGGATATTAGCACGGAGCAAATATATGGATTCCGTGCGTTTTTCATCGGCTACGCGTTCGACGGAGTAAAAAACGTAGAGTTCGCGAAAACCGGGGTATCCTTACACGTCACCCGTCAAATTCGATTTTCTGCATGGATTTTGTCAATAATTTTATCGCGTGATGTTAATGATCAAACAGGCATATTTCTTTTTCGGTTACGCGTTCGTGAAAATAGCTGGCCGTTTCATAATTTTTTCGTCCGATACCCCCTTGCCAAATTTTAATTTTTGCATGCTTCATCGATCGATTCCGTCCATTTCTCATCGGTCGCGCGTTTGAGGAAATAAATAAATGACCCTTCTCCCGAAACCCGAAAAAATAGGTATGTCATTACATGCAGCAGGTCGAATTTCAATTTCTGCATCGATAATAATTCGATTTTGTCAATAATTCTCACCGCGTCATGTAAATGTCTGTCGGGGTTTAGGTTTTGGTCGAAACATATTATGATCGAACATGAACGAATGAATATTGTTCACTCTGTCGGATTCCATAGCCTCCTCGGCGAGAGATTCTCTCGTTATTCTCCTTGGTCGATCTCCATTCGTCAAGTAATTCAGTTCTCTCTTCAGAGTTTCCAGGGCGCGAGGATATACTGGTGGTGGTAATCTTTCAACTATCACCCGCACCGGTGTATCGGTACGAATTTCTTTCCTCTCTTCACAGGTCGAGACAGCGGATGGAGAAGACATTGTGGCAAGCTCAAGCAGCGAATTACAACTGAGCTCCTACCGGTTGTTCTCGGATGTCCGGCAGTGTCGGTTCGGCGGAATCGGACATATTTTCTGCGCATGCGCGTTTCGACGGCCGAAACGCCCTCGTTCAACGGACGGTATATTTCAACACGAACCGTCATTATCTGACTCAGGATGATGATTGCAAGACCTTCCATTTCTCACTTGAAACGGTGCCTATTATATTGGATATCGGATAGCTCGATACGGTTCGATTCCGCGAAAGAGAAAAAAACGATACAATTTTCAGAATCTTCATTTGAATTGGTGACTTAAGAAACACCTTCGAGTTCTAATCAGGGCATCTACTACAAATCGATCTCGCCTTTTCCCTATCGGTTCCTTTTTCCAGGAAATAATGGACCGTTTTCGGAATTCTCGACAACTTTCATCACATGTGGCCCATCGAATCATAATTTTTGCATGGTCCGTGAATCGATCTTCTCCATTTCTCGTGGTGTTATGAAATAACATTCATATCGATATAAATATTACCCTCAGGTTCCCAGGACGAGTCAGCGAAATGAGATAGCCTGAAATCGGGCTAGGTGATCATGCGCCGGTTGCCGACATTCGAACGGTCCATTTTTCCGAATTCGGATATTAGCACGGAGCAAATATATGGATTCCGTGCGTTTTTCATCGGCTACGCGTTCGACGGAGTAAAAAACGTAGAGTTCGCGAAAACCGGGGTATCCTTACACGTCACCCGTCAAATTCGATTTTCTGCATGGATTTTGTCAATAATTTTATCGCGTGATGTTAATGATCAAACAGGCATATTTCTTTTTCGGTTACGCGTTCGTGAAAATAGCTGACCGTTTCATAATTTTTTCGTCCGATACCCCCTTGCCAAATTTTAATTTTTGCATGCTTCATCGATCGATTCCGTCCATTTCTCATCGGTCGCGCGTTTGAGGAAATAAATAAATGACCCTTCTCCCGAAACCCGAAAAAATAGGTATGTCATTACATGCAGCAGGTCGAATTTCAATTTCTGCATCGATAATAATTCGATTTTGTCAATAATTCTCACCGCGTCATGTAAATGTCTGTCGGGGTTTAGGTTTTGGTCGAAACATATTATGATCGAACATGAACGAATGAATATTGTTCACTCTGTCGGATTCCATAGCCTCCTCGGCGAGAGATTCTCTCGTTATTCTCCTTGGTCGATCTCCATTCGTCAAGTAATTCAGTTCTCTCTTCAGAGTTTCCAGGGCGCGAGGATATACTGGTGGTGGTAATCTTTCAACTATCACCCGCACCGGTGTATCGGTACGAATTTCTTTCCTCTCTTCACAGGTCGAGACAGCGGATGGAGAAGACATTGTGGCAAGCTCAAGCAGCGAATTACAACTGAGCTCCTACCGGTTGTTCTCGGATGTCCGGCAGTGTCGGTTCGGCGCAATCGGACATATTTTCTGCGCATGCGCGTTTCGACGGCCGAAACGCCCTCGTTCAACGGACGGTATATATCAACACGAACCGTCATTATCTGACTCAGGATGATGATTGCAAGACCTTCCATTTTTCACTTAAAACGGTGCCTATTATATTGGATATCGGATAGCTCGATACGGTTCGATTCCGCGAAAGAGAAAAAAACGATACCATTTTCAGAATCTTCATTTGAATTGGTGACTTAAGAAACACCTTCGAGTTCTAATCAGGGCATCTACTACAAATCGATCTCGCCTTTTCCCTATCGGTTCCTTTTTCCAGGAAATAATGGACCGTTTTCGGAATTCTCGACAACTTTCATCACATGTGGCCCATCGAATCATAATTTTTGCATGGTCCGTGAATCGATCTTCTCCATTTCTCGTGGTGTTATGAAATAACATTCATATCGATATAAATATTACCCTCAGGTTCCCAGGACGAGTCAGCGAAATGAGATAGCCTGAAATCGGGCTAGGTGATCATGCGCCGGTTGCCGACATTCGAACGGTCCATTTTTCGGAATTCGGATATTAGCACGGAGCAAATATATGGATTCCGTGCGTTTTTCATCGGCTACGCGTTCGACGGAGTAAAAAACGTAGAGTTCGCGAAAACCGGGGTATCCTTACACGTCACCCGTCAAATTCGATTTTCTGCATGGATTTTGTCAATAATTTTATCGCGTGATGTTAATGATCAAACAGGCATATTTCTTTTTCGGTTACGCGTTCGTGAAAATAGCTGGCCGTTTCATAATTTTTTCGTCCGATACCCCCTTGCCAAATTTTAATTTTTGCATGCTTCATCGATCGATTCCGTCCATTTCTCATCGGTCGCGCGTTTGAGGAAATAAATAAATGACCCTTCTCCCGAAACCCGAAAAAATAGGTATGTCATTACATGCAGCAGGTCGAATTTCAATTTCTGCATCGATAATAATTCGATTTTGTCAATAATTCTCACCGCGTCATGTAAATGTCTGTCGGGGTTTAGGTTTTGGTCGAAACATATTATGATCGAACATGAACGAATGAATATTGTTCACTCTGTCGGATTCCATAGCCTCCTCGGCGAGAGATTCTCTCGTTATTCTCCTTGGTCGATCTCCATTCGTCAAGTAATTCAGTTCTCTCTTCAGAGTTTCCAGGGCGCGAGGATATACTGGTGGTGGTAATCTTTCAACTATCACCCGCACCGGTGTATCGGTACGAATTTCTTTCCTCTCTTCACAGGTCGAGACAGCGGATGGAGAAGACATTGTGGCAAGCTCAAGCAGCGAATTACAACTGAGCTCCTACCGGTTGTTCTCGGATGTCCGGCAGTGTCGGTTCGGCGGAATCGGACATATTTTCTGCGCATGCGCGTTTCGACGGCCGAAACGCCCTCGTTCAACGGACGGTATATATCAACACGAACCGTCATTATCTGACTCAGGATGATGATTGCAAGACCTTCCATTTTTCACTTAAAACGGTGCCTATTATATTGGATATCGGATAGCTCGATACGGTTCGATTCCGCGAAAGAGAAAAAAACGATACCATTTTCAGAATCTTCATTTGAATTGGTGACTTAAGAAACACCTTCGAGTTCTAATCAGGGCATCTACTACAAATCGATCTCGCCTTTTCCCTA
>CAUEHS010000561.1:0-75646 GCA_958510865.1 Myrrha octodecimguttata | reverse complement strand
AGGCTTTCCCTTACCCTTACATTTACCCTTACCCTTACCCTTACCCTGACCCTTATTCTTACCCTTACCCTCACCCTTACTCTTACCCTTACCCTTACCCTTACCCTTACCCTTACCCTTACCCTTACCCCTACCCTTACCCTTACTCTTACCCTCACCCTTACCCTTACCCTTACCCTTACCCTTACCCTTACCCTTACCCTTACCCTTACCCTTACCCTTTCCCTTACCCTTACCCTAACCCTTACCCTTACCCTTACCCTTATTCTCACCCTTACCCTAACCCTTACCCTTGCTTTCACCCTTAAGCTCACCCTTACCCTTACCCTTACCCTTACCCTTACCCTTACCCTCACCCTTACCCTTATCCTTACCCTTACCCTTACCCTTACCCTTACCCTTACCCTTACCCTTTCCCTTACCCTTACCCTAACCCTAACCCTTACCATTACCCTTATTCCTACTCTTACCTTTACCCTTACCCTTGCCTTTACCCTTAAGCTCACCCTTACCCTTAGCCTTACCCTTACCCTTACCCTTACCCTTACCCTTTCCCCTACCCTTACCCTTACCCTTACCCTTACCCTTACCAATGCCCTTACCCTTACCCTTGCCCTTACCCTTACGTTTACCCTCACCCTTACCCTTACCCTTACCCTTATTCTTACCCTTACCCTTAACCTTACCCTTGCTTTTACCCTTGCTTTTACCCTCAAGCCTACCCTTACCCTTACCCTTACCCTTACCCTTACCCTTACCCTTACCCTTACCCTTTCCCTTACCCTTACCCTTACCCTTACCCTTACCCTTACCCTTACCCTTACCCTTATTCTCACCCTTACCCTTACCCTTACCCTTATTCTTACCCTTACCCTTAACCTTACCCTTGCTTTTACCCTTGCTTTTACCCTCAAGCCTACCCTTACCCTTACCCTTACCCTTACCCTTACCCTTACCCTTACCCTTACCCTTTCCCTTACCCTTACCCTTACCCTTACCCTTACCCTTACCCTTACCCTTACCCTTATTCTCACCCTTACCCTTACCCTTACCCTTACCCTTGACCTTACCCTTACCCTTACCCTTACCCTTATTCTCACCCTTACCCTAACCCTTACCCTTGCTTTCACCCTTAAGCTCACCCTTACTCTTACCCTTACCCTTACCCTTACCCTTACCCTTACCCTTACCCTTACCCTTACCCTTACCCTTACCCTTACCCTTACCCTTACCCTTACCCTTACCCTTGACCTTACCCTTACCCTTACCCTCACCCTTATTCTTACCCTTACCTTTACCCTCACCCTTGCTTTTACCCTTAAGCTTACCCTTACCCTCACCCTTACCCTTACCCTTACCCTTACCCTTACCCTTACCCTTACATTTACCCTTACCCTTACCCTTACCCTTACCCTTACCCTTACCCTTCCCCTTACCCTTACCCTTACCCTTACCCTTACCCTTACCCTTACCCCTACCCTTACCTTTACCCTTACCCTTACCCTTACCCTTACCCTTACCCTTACCCTTACCCTAACCCTTACCCTTATCCTTACCCATACCCTTACCATTACCCTTATTCTTACTCTTACCTTTAACCTTACCCTTGCATTTACCCTTAAGCTTACCCTTACTCTTACCCTTACCCTTACCCCCACCCTCACACTTACCCTTATTCTTACTCTTACCCTTACCCTTACCCTTGCTTTTACCCTTAAGCTTACCCTTACCCTTACCCTTACCCTTACTCTCACCCTTACCCTTACCCTTACTCTCACCCTTACCCTTACCCTTACCCTGACCCTTACCCTTACCCTTACCCTTACCCTTACCATTACCCTTACCCTTACCCTTACCCTTACCCTTACCCTTACCCTCACCCTTACCCTTATCCTTACCCTTACCCTTACCATTACCCTTATTCTTACTCTTACCTTTACCCTTACCCTTGCCTTTACCCTTAAGCTTACCCTTACCCTTACCCTTACCCTTACCCCCACCCTCACCCTTACCCTTATTCTTACTCTTACCCTTACCCTTACCCTTGCTTTTACCCTTAAGCTTACCCTTACCCTTACCCTTACTCTCACCCTTACCCTTACCCTTACTCTCACCCTTACCCTTACTCTTACCCTTACCCTTATTGTTACTCTTACCCTTACCCTCACCCTTGCTTTTACCCTTAAGCTTACCCTTACCCTTACCCTTACCCTTACCCTTACTCTTACCCTTACCCTTAACCTCACCCTTACCCTTACCCTTACCCTCACCCTTACTCTTACCCTTACCCACACCCTTACCCTCACCCTTAGGCTTTTCCTTACACTTACACTTACCCTTACCCTTACCCTTACCCTTACCCTTACCCTTACCCTTACCCTTACCCTTACCCTTACCCTTACCCTTACCCTTACCCTTACCCTTACCCTTACCCTTACCCTTACCCTTACCCTTACCCTTACCCTTACCCTTACCCTTACCCTTACCCTTACCCTTACCCTTACCCTTACCCTTACCCTTACTCTTAACCTTACCCTTACCCTTACCCTAACACTTAACCTTACCCTTACCCTAACCCTTACCCTTACCCTTACCCTTACCCTTACCCTTACCCTTACCCTTACCCTTACCCTTACCCTTACCCTTACCCTTACCCTTACCCCTACCCTTACCCTTATCCTCACCCTTACCCTTATTCTTACCCTTACCCTTACTTTTACCCTTGAGCTTACCCTTACCCTCATCCTTACCCTTACCCTTACCCTTACCCTTACCCTTACCCTTACCCTTACCCTTACCCTTACCCTTACCCTTACCCTTACCCTTACCCTTACCCTTACCCTTACGCTTACCCTTAACCTTACCCTTACCCTTACCTATACTCTTACCCTTACCCTTACTCTTATTCTTTCCCTTACCCTTACCTTTACCCTTGCTTGTACCCTTAAGCTTACCCTTACCCTTGCCCTTACCCTTACCCTTACCCTTACCCTTACCCTTACCCTTACCCTTACCTTCACCCTTACCCTTATTCTTACCCTTACCCTTACCCTTACCCTTACCCTTACCCTTGCTTTTACCCTTAAGCTTACCCTTACCCTTACCCACACCCTTACCCTCACCCTTACCCTTACCCTTACCCTCACCCTTACCCTCACCCTCACCCTTACCCTCACCCTTACCCTTACTCCTACCCTTACAATTACTCTTACCCTTACCCTAACACTTAACCTTACCCTTACCATTACCCTTACCCTTACCCTCACCCTTACCCTTATTCTCACTCTCACCCTCACCCTTACCCTTGCTTTTACCCTTAAGCTTACCCTTACCCTTACCCTTACCCTTACCCTTACCCTTACCCTTGCCCTTACCCTTACCCCTACCCTTAACCTTACCCTTTCCCTTACTCTTACCCTTACCCACACCCTTACCCTTACCCTTAGGCTTTCCCTTACCCTTACACTTACCCTTACCCTTTCACTTACCCTTACCCTTACCCTTACCCTTACCCTTACTTTTACCCTTACCCTTACCCTTACCCTTACAATTACCCTTACCGTTATTCTTACACTTACCCTTACCCTTACCCTTGCTTTAACCCTTGAGCTTAATCTTACCCTTACCCTTACCCTTACCCTTACCCTTACCCATACCCTTACTCTCACCCTCACCCACTCCCTTACCCTCGCCCTAAGGTTTTCCCTTACCCTCACCCTTACCCTTACCCTTACCCTTACACTTACCCTTACCGTTATTCTTACACTTACCCTTACCCCTACCCTTGCTTTTACCCTTGAGCTTACCCTTGCCCTTACCCTTACCCTTACCCTTACCCTTACCCTTACCCTTACCCTTACCCTTACCCTTACCCTTACCCTTACCCTTACCCATACCCTTACCCTTACTCTTACCCTTACCCTTAACCTTACCTTTACCCATACCCTTACTCTCACCCTCACCCACTCCCTTACCCTCGCCCTTAGGCTTTCCCTTACCCTCACCCTTACCCTTACCCATACCCTTACACTTACCCTTACCGTTATTCTTACACTTACCATTACCCTTACCCTTGTTTTTACCCTTGAGCTTACCCTTACCCTTACCCTTATCCTTACCCTTACCCTTACCATTACCCTTACCCTTACCCTTACCCTTACCCTTACCCTTACCCTTACCCTTACCCTTACCCTTACCCTTACCCTTACCCTTATTCTTACCCTTACCCTTATTCTTACCCTTACCCTTACCCTTACCCTTACCCTTGCTTTTACCCTTAAGCTTTCCCTTACCCTTACCCTTACACTTACCGTTACACTTACCCTTACCCTTACCCTTACCCTTACCCTTACCCTTACCCTTACCCTTACCTTTGCCCTCACCCTTACCCTAACTCTTACCCTTACTCACACCCTTAACCTCATCCTTAGGCTTTCCCTTACCCTAACTCTTACCCTTACCCTTACCCTTAACCTTACCCTTACCCTTACCCTTACCCTTACCCTTATTCTTACCCTTTCCCTTACCCTTACCCTTGCTTTTATCCTTAAGCTCACCCTTATCCTTACCCTTACCCTTACCCTTACCCTTACCCTCACCCTTACCCTTACCCTTACCCTTACCCTTACCCTTACCCTTACCCTTACCCTTACCCTTACTTTTACCCTTACCCACACCCTAACACTCACCCTTGGGCTTTCCCTTACCCTTACACTTACCCTTACCCTTACCCTTACCCTTACCCTTTCCCTTACCCCTACCCTTATTCTTACCCTTACCCTTACCCTCACCCTTGATTTTACCCTTAAACTCAACCTTACCCTTACCCTTACCCTTACCCTTACCCTTACCCTTACCTTTACCCTTACCCTTACCCTTACCCTTACCCTTACCCTTACCCTTACCCTTACCCTTACCCTTAACCTTACTCTTACCCTTACACTTACACTTAAGCTTACCCTTACCCTTACCCTTACCCTTACCCTTACCTTTACCCTTACACTTACCCTTATCCTTATTCCTACCCTTACCCTTTCCCTTACCCTTGCTTTAACCCTTAAGCTTACCCTTACCCTTAGACTTACCCTTATACTTACTCTTACCCTTACACTAACCCTTACCCCTACCCCTACCCTTACCCTTACCCTTACCCTTACCCTTACCCTTACCCTTACCCGCACCCTTACCCTCACCCTTAGGCTTTCCCTTACCCTTACATTTACCCTTACCCTTACCATTACCCTGACCCTTATTCTTACCCTTACCCTCACCCTTACTCTTACCCTTACCCTTACCCTTACCCTTACCCTTACCCTTACCCTTACCCCTACCCTTACCCTTACTCTTACCCTCACCCTTACCCTTACCCTTACCCTTACCCTTACCCTTACCCTTACCCTTTCCCTTACCCTTACCCTTACCCTTACCCTTACCCTTACCCTTACCCTTACCCTTACCATTACCCTTACTCTTACCCTTACCCACACCCTTACCCTCACCCTTAGGCTTTCCCTTACCCTTACATTCACCTTTATCCTTACCCTTACCCTTACCCTTATTCTTACCCTTACCCTTACCCTCACCCTTACCCTTACCCTTACCTTTACCCTCATTCTTACCCTTACCCTTACTCTTACCCTTACACTAACCATTACCCTTGCTTTTACCCTTAAGCTTACTCTTACCCTCTCCCCTACCCTTACCCTTACCCTTATCCTTACCCTTAACCTAACCCTTACCCTAACCCTTACCCATACCCTTACCCTTACCCTTACCCTTACCCTTACCCTTACCCTTACCCTTACCCTTACCCTTACCCTTACCCTTCCCCCTACCCTTACCCTTACCCTTACCCTTACACTTACCATTGCCCTTACCCTTACCCTTGCCCTTACTCTTATCCTTACCCTCACCCTTACCCTTACCCTTACCCTTATTCTTACCCTTACCCTTACCCTTACCCTTGCTTTTACCCTCAAGCCTACCCTTACCCTTACCCTTACCCTTACCCTTACCCTTACCCTTACCCTTACCCTTACCCTTACCCTTACCCTTACCCTTACCCTTACCCTTACCCTTACCTTTACCCTTACCCTTACCCTCACCCTTACCCTTACCCTTACCCTTACCCTTACCCTTACCCTTACCCTCACCCTTACCCTTACCCTTACCCTTATTCTTACCCTTACCCTTACCCTTACCCTTGCTTTTACCCTTAAGCTTACCCTTACCCTTACCCTTATTCTTACCCTTACATTTACCCTCACCCTTGCTTTTACCCTTAAGCTTACCCTTACCCTTACCATTACCCTTACCCTTACCCTTACCCTTACCCTTACCCTTACCCTTACCCTTACCCTTACCCTTACCCTTACCCTTACCCTTACCCTTACCCTTACTTTTACCCTTACCCTTACCCTTACCCTTACCCTTACCCTTACCCTTACCCTTACCCTTACCCTTACCCTTACCCTTACTCTTACCCTTACCCTTACCCTTACCCTTACCCTTACCCTTACCCTTACCCTTACCCTTACCCTTACCCTTACCCTTACCCTTACCCTTACCCTTACTCTTACCCTTACCCTTACCCTTACCCTTACCCTTACCCTTACCCTTACCCTTACCCTTACCCTTACCCTTACCCTTACCCTTACCCTTACCCTTACCCTTACCCTTACCCTTACCCTTACCCTTACCCTTACCCTTACCCTTACCCTTACCCTTACCGTTACCCTTACCCTTACCCTTACCCTTACCCTTACCCTTACCCTCACCCTTACCCTTATCCTTACCCTTACCCTTACCCTTACCCTTATTCTTACTCCTACCCTTACCCTTACCCTTGCTTTTACCCTTAAGCTCACCCTTACCCTAACCCTTACCCTTACTCTCACACTTACCCTTACCCTTACTCTCACCCTTACCCTTACCCTTACCATTACCCTTATTCTTACTCTTACCTTCACCCTTACCCTTGCCTTTACCCTTAAGCTTACCCTTACCCTTACCCTTACCCTTACCCTTACCCTTACCCTGACCCTTACCCTTACCCCTACCCTTACCCTTATTCTTACTCTTACCCTTACATTTACCCTTGCTTTTACCCTTAAGTTTACCCTTACCCTTACCCTTATCCTTACCCTTACCCTTACCATCACCCTTATTCTTACTCTTACCTTTACCCTTACCCTTGCCTTTACCCTTAGGCTTACCCTTACCCTTACCCTTACCCTTACCCTTAGCCTTGACCTTATTCTTACCCTTACCCTCACCCTTACCCTTGCTTTTACCCTTAAGCTTACCCTTACCCTTACCCTTACCCTTACTCTTATTCTTACCCTTACCCTTACTCCTGCTTTTACCCTTAAGCTTACCCTTACCCTTACCCTTACCCTTACCCTTACCCTCACCCTTACCCTTAACCTTACCCTTACCCTTATTCTTACTCCTACCCTTACCCTTACCCTTGCTTTTACACATAAGCTTACCCTAACCCTTACCCTTACCCTTACCCTTAATCTTACCGTTACCATTACCATTATTCTTACTCTTACCTTTACCCTTACCCTTGCCTTTACCCTTAAGCTTACTCTTACCCTTACCCTTACCCTTACCCTTACCCTTATTCTTACTCTTACCCTTACCCTTGCCCTTGCTTTTACCCTTAAGCTTACCCTTACCCTTACCCTTACCCTTACCCTTACCCTTATTCTTACCCTTACCCTTACCCTTACCCTTGCTTTTACCCTTAAGCTTACCCTTACCCTTACCCTTATTCTTACCCTTACATTTACCCTCACCCTTGCTTTTACCCTTAAGCTTACCCTTACCCTTACCATTACCCTTACCCTTACCCTTACCCTTACCCTTACCCTTACCCTTACCCTTACCCTTACCCTTACCCTTACCCTTACCCTTACCCTTACCCTTACCCTTACTTTTACCCTTACCCTTACCCTTACCCTTACCCTTACCCTTACCCTTACCCTTACCCTTACCCTTACCCTTACCCTTACCCTTACCCTTACCCTTACCCTTACCCTTACCCTTACCCTTACCCTTACCCTTACCTTTACCCTTACCCTTACCCTTACCCTTACCCTTACCCTTACCCTTACCCTTACCCTAACCCTTACCCTTACCCTTACCCTTACCCTTACCCTTACCCTTACCCTTACCCTTACCCTTACCCTTACCCTTACCCTTACCCTTACCCTTACCGTTACCCTTACCCTTACCCTTACCCTTACCCTTACCCTTACCCTCACCCTTACCCTTATCCTTACCCTTACCCTTACCCTTACCCTTATTCTTACTCCTACCCTTACCCTTACCCTTACTCTCACACTTACCCTTACCCTTACTCTCACCCTTACCCTTACCCTTACCATTACCCTTATTCTTACTCTTACCTTCACCCTTACCCTTGCCTTTACCCTTAAGCTTACCCTTACCCTTACCCTTACCCTTACCCTTACCCTTACCCTTACCCTTACCCTTACCCCTACCCTTACCCTTATTCTTACTCTTACCCTTACATTTACCCTTGCTTTCACCCTTAAGTTTACCCTTACCCTTACCCTTATCCTTACCCTTACCCTTACCATCACCCTTATTCTTACTCTTACCTTTACCCTTACCCTTGCCTTTACCCTTAGGCTTACCCTTACCCTTACCCTTACCCTTACCCTTAGCCTTGACCTTATTCTTACCCTTACCCTCACCCTTACCCTTGCTTTTACCCTTAAGCTTACCCTTACCCTTACCCTTACCCTTACCCTTATTCTTACCCTTACCCTTACTCCTGCTTTTACCCTTAAGCTTACCCTTACCCTTACCCTTACCCTTACCCTTACCCTTACCCTTACCCTTAACCTTACCCTTACCCTTATTCTTACTCCTACCCTTACCCTTACCCTTGCTTTTACACATAAGCTTACCCTAACCCTTACCCTTACCCTTACCCTTAATCTTACCGTTACCATTACCATTATTCTTACTCTTACCTTTACCCTTACCCTTGCCTTTACCCTTAAGCTTACTCTTACCCTTACCCTTACCCTTACCCTTACCCTTACCCTTATTCTTACTCTTACCCTTACCCTTGCCCTTGCTTTTACCCTTAAGCTTACCCTTACCCTTACCCTTACCCTTAATCTCACCCTTACCCTTAACCTTATTGTTACTCTTACCCTTACCCTCACCCTTGCTTTAAACCTTAAGCTTACCCTTACCCTTACCCTTACTCTTACCCTTAGTCTTTCCCTTACCCTTATTCTTACTCTTACACTTACCCTTACCCTTGCTTTCACCCATAAGCTTAACCTTACCCTTACCCTTACCCTTGCTTTTACCATTAAGCTTACCCTTACCCTTACCCTTACCCTTACCCTTACCCTTACCTTTACCCTTACCCATACCCTCATCCTTATTCTTACTCTTACCCTTACCCTTACCCTTGATTTTACCCTTAAGCTAACCCTTACCCTTACCCTTACCCTTACCCTCACCCTTAACCTTACACTTACCCTTACCATTATTCTAACTCTTACCCTTACCCTAACCCTTGCTTTTACCCTTAAGCTTACCCTAACCCTTACCCTTACCCTTACAAATACCCTTACCCTTACTCTTACCCTTACCCTTACCCTTACCCTTACCCTTACCCTTATTCTTACTCTTACCCTTACCCTTACCTTTGCTTTTACCCCTAAGCTTACCCTTTTCCTTACCCTTACACTTACCCTTACCCTTACCCTTACCCTTACCCTTATTCTTACTCTTAGCCTTACCCTCACCCTTGCTTTTACCCTTAAGCTTACCCTCACCCTTACCCTTACCCTTACCCTCACCCTTACCCTTACCCTTACCCTTACCCTAACCCTTACCCTTACCCTTATTCTTACTCTTTCCCTTACCCTTAAGGGTAAGAATAAGGGTAAGGGTAAGGGTAAGGGTAAGGGTAAGGGTTAGGGTAAGGGTAAGGGTAATGGTAAGGGTAAGGGTAAGGGTAAGGGTAAGGGCAAGGGTAAGGGTGAGGGTAAGGGTAAGGGTAAGGGTAAGCTCAAGGGTAAAAGCAAGGGTAAGGGTAAGGGTAAGGGTAAGAATAAGGGTAAGGGAAAGGGTAAGGGTAAGGGTAAGGGTAAGGGTAAGGGTAAGGGTAAGGGTAGGGTAAGGGTAAGGGTAAGGGTAAGGGTAAGGGTAAGGGTAAGGGTAGGGGTAAGGGTAAGGTTAAGGGTAAGGGTAAGGGTAAGCGAAAGGGTAAGGGTAAGGGTAAGGGTAAGGGTAAGCTTAAGGGTAAAAGCAAGGGTAAGGGTAAGGGTAAGGGTAAGAATAAGGGTAAGGGTAAGGGTAAGGGTAAGGGTAAGGGTAAGGGTAAGGGTAAGGGTAAGGGTAAGGGTAAGGGTAAGGGTAAGGGTAAGGATAAGGGTAAGGGTAAGGGTAAGGGTAAGGGTAAGCTTAAGGGTAAAAGCAAGGGTAAGGGTAAGGGTAAGGGTAAGAATAAGGGTAAGGGTAAGGGTAAGGGTAAGGGTAAGGGTAAAGGTAAGGGTAAGGGTAAGGGTAAAGGTAAGGGTAAGGGTAAGGGTAAGGGTAAGGGTAAGGATAAGGGTAAGGGTAAGTGTAAGGGTAAGGGTAAGTTTAAGGGTAAAAGCAAGGATAAATGTAAGGGTAAGGGTAAGAATAAGGGTAAGGGTAAGGGTAAGGGTAAGGGTAAGGGTAAGGGTAAGGGTAAGGGTAAGGGTAAGGGTAAGGGTAAGGGTAAGGGTAAGGGTGAGGGTAAGGGTAAGGGTAAGGGTAAGGGTAAGGGTAAGGGTAAGGGTAAGGGTAAGCTAAAGGGTAAAAGAAAGGGTAAGGGTAAGGGTAAGGGTAAGAATAAGGGTAAGGGTAAGGGTAAGGGTAAGGGTAAGGGTAAGGGTAAAGGTAAGGGTAAGGGTAAGGGTAAGGGTAAGGGTAAGGGTAATTGTAAGGGTAAGGGTAAGGGTAAGGGTAAGGGTAAGGGTAAGGGTAAGAGTTAGTTTAAGGGTAAAAGCAAGGGTAAGGGTAAGGGTAAGGGTAAGAATAAGTGTAAGGGTAAGGGTGAGGGTAAGGGTAAGGGTAAGGGTAAGGGTAAGGGTAAGGGTAAGGGTAAGGGTAAGGGTAAGGGTAAGGGTAAGGGTAAGGGTAAGGGTAAGGGTAAGGGTAAGGGTAAGGGTAAGGGTAAGGGTAAGGGTAAGAATAAGGGTAAGGGTAAGGGTAAGGGTAAGGGTAAGGGTAAGGGTAAGGGTAAGGGTAAGGGTAAGGGTAAGGATAAGGGTAAGGGTGAGGGTAAGGGTAAGGGTAAGGGTAAGGGTAAGGGTAAGGGTAAGGGTAAGGGTAAGGGTAAGGGTAAGGGTAAGGGTAAGGGTAAGGGTAAGGGTAAGGGTAAGGGTAAGCTTAAGAGTAAAAGCAAGGGTAAGGGTAAATGAAAGGGTAAGAATAAGGGTAACGGTAAGGGTAAGGGTAAGGGTAAGGGTGAGGGTAAGGGTAAGGGTAAGGGTAAGGGTAAGGGTAAGCTTAAGGGAAGAAGCAAGGGTAAGGGTAAGGGTAAGGGTAAGGAAAAGGGTAAGGGTAAGGGTAAGGGTAAGGGTAAGGGTAAGGGTAAGGGTAAGCTTAAGGGTAAAAGCAAGGGTAAGGGTAAGGATTAGGGTAAGAATAAGTGTAAGGGTAAGGGTAAGGGTAAGGGTAAGGGTAAGGGTAAGGGTAAGGGTAAGGGTAAGGGTAAGGGTAAGGGTAAGGGTAAGGGTAAGGATAAGGGTAAGGGTAAGGGTAAGGGTAAGGGTAAGGGTAAGGGTAAGGGTAAGGGTAAGGGTAAGGGTAAGGGAAAGGGTAAGAATAAGGGTTAGGGTAAGGGTAAGAGTAAGGGTAAGGTTAAGGGTTAGGGTAAGGGTAAGGGTTAGGGTAAGGGCAAAGGTAAGGGTAAGGGTTGTGACGACCTTTTCGCGGGCTTGTGTGACTAAACGGTTTTGATTTATTTTCTCGGGCGCCAGTTGCAAATTTTGGTTCAAGGTTGCAACTCCTTGTCGTACACTTCTCTGTCCTTCCCAGGTAGCCTTTACACAGTTGGAGAAGGGTTCGGTGCAATCTAAGATCTTAGCGATTGCTTGGTGGTAATTTCTTTGTTTGTAGAGAAGACCAATATCACAGGAATGAAACTCACACTCTGTATGTACAGATATATTACAAATTTTCACGGTGTCACTTACACTGTTGACCACAATTATATTTACACAAAGAGCTGTCTGATGTTGATTGTTAATGTGTCTCAACTTATTATGATATGAACAGTATTAATATTCACACAATATAAGAAATGATCAAAGCAATGAAATAATGTGCAGTCAGATGTTAACAAAGCAGAAATATGTAATCTTGAACTAAGCAGAACGGTGTACGGTAATGAGGAATGAGATGAGCGAGCAGAGCAGGTGATAAAAGCGGTGAAAAATGGCGGTATCGACAAATGGTGAATGACGGACAATGAGAGCATATAATGAGCAAATACAAGTGAGAAAGCAGTAAACGGACAGGGCCGGCTTTGACGACGGTGTTGACCTGTGTTCCAAGAAAACAAGTTGGTCAAAAATGCCTTAAACAACGATGAGTGTGCGGCCTGAAGGGCGCACCCACTCCAATTTATAAACGTCACGGCCAACTAGATCGACAGTACCTCCGTGTCCGTATTACCGGTTCAAACCCTTAATACTAGGTTGAATGGTTCGCCCGAGCTTAGCCCAGGGCGTTCGACGCAACCCAATAAAAGAGGAAAATCCGGAAATAATGTCGATCCACTCCAAATACTGTCGAGTATGACTAACCAAAATACAAGGCCGTGACGACAGAGCACTCCGTAAAACTAAAAGGAACTATCGGAAACGTTCCGCTAATTCAAACCCGAATCACCGTCTGTATCTTTCGCCCGTGCTTAGCCCAGAGCGTCGGATACAACCAGATAATTTGAGGATAACTCAGGTACAGTACCACCTTGATTCAACCCCCTATGGGAGGGCAATCGAACAAAGGTTGTAGGCAATGTCCCTTACAACGTTCCCGAAAGCAATCCACAAATGACCTGCCAAAATATTACGCTAGTGCTCCGAATTACAGAATGAACAAACCGCCTATTTCAGAAACGTCTCGCTAATTCAAACTCGAATAACAGCCTGTATCTTTCACCCGTGCTTAGCCCAGAGCGTCGGATACAACCAGAAAATTCGAGGAATAACTTGGGTCCAGTACCACCTCAATTCAATCCCTATGGGAGGGGATTTCGAACTAAGGTTGCAGGTAATATCCCCCACAACGTTCCCGAAAACACCACAAAAATTATCAGCTAAAATATGATGGCAGTATTCCGACACACGAAACGAACAAATCGGATATTTCAGAAACGTCTCGCTAATTCAAACTCGAATAACAGCCTGTATCTTTCACCCGTGCTTAGCCCAGAGCGTCGGATACAACCAGAAAATTCGAGGAATAACTTGGGTCCAGTACCACCTCAATTCAATCCCTATGGGAGGGTAATTGAACTAAGGTTGCAGGTAATGTCCCTCACAACGTTCCGAAAACACCACACAAATTATCCACCGGAATACCAAATAAAGCAGTTACGCTATTACCCGACTTGCATTGAACGGAAAATAGAAATGGAACACAGGAAAATATACAGAAATCAAACGGAAAGCCGATTAAAGCCCAAAAGGTTCTTACCAGGTAAAACACCACTTTCACTCACTGCCTTTACGGTAAGAGAAATAACTCGAGTCTACTTAAACTCAGAAAAGAATTGAATTTTGAAGAAAATGTAAAAATCTTGGTTTACTCGAAAATTACTCGGAAGAAAGCGACTGTATAGCTCGAAATACTCTCAAAAAGTTGCCCATTCCGTCTGGACAAGTCCTTTTATAACTTCGGAAAAGTGGGGATGTCACATGTCCAAAATTTCGAGAAATTTCCTAGAGTAGGATGTTTTACGGTTCCCTGATTGGTTCATTCAAATTCCTTTGTTCTCTGAAAGAATTATACAGCGGGTCACGTAAACACGCATTTACCCGTTTTTCATACAATTCAATCTCCGAGACCGCCGATGTTTATGTGAAAAAACTGCGATAAGCGATAAATCGCCGAGTACGGCATGGTTTTTATACATAGGACGGAAACTGAAAATGCATCGAAATAAATATGATGGAATAATTCCTTTTGATAGGAAATTTCTCAAAACGAAATAAAATTAATTCGACAATTCTTAAGTGATGAAAATCACTTAGTTGAAATAGGTCGGAGATTGAAATGCATCGGAACAGATTTGAAGTAATAATTCTTTCATTCCTGTTAGGAAATCCCTCGAAATAAATGAAACAAAATGATTGATTTCTTAGTAACGAAAATCACTTCGTTACACACCCCCCTTTCCTCCAAAAGAAAAGAAAACTGAAGGTTTTCTTTTCTAGCATCACCTTCTTACCCCTGCTCTGTCACCTTACACCTATTAGCAAAATACTGAAGAAACTCCTGGCCGCAGCGTCACCAGTTGCGGAAATTTCGACGTCAGAGTGACCCCCTAGACTTTGGCCGGACTTGTTTGATGGATTGCTACTACCTTGGTCCTTGGGCTTCAGTTCTTGCGTATGACCCTACGGTCGGGATATCCTTATCTGAAAAATACTAATAATTACGTATACAGTCTCTTAGCTACTGAGCTTTTCGGGACGTTCTGAACTTCCAACGGCCAGGATGACAGACGGACAGGCGGCTCCTTCTTGCGAAGGCAATAAACGGCGGTACGGATTTATATGCTCTCTGGGTTTAACGGATTACGGGTTATTCCTGCTCGTCGATGGCTCATCGAGACTTTCATCTCCACGGAACGGTTTGAGATCTTTTACGTGAATATTTCTGACGTATTTTCCAGACGTGTCCTTGAGGTCGTAAATCACTGGAGACACAACTCTCACAACGGTATACGGTCCGGCATATTTGGCGGCCAACTTAGATGCAAAGCCGTCCGCCGCTGAAGATAGTGGGTGTTCACGGCGCCAAACTCTATCTTCTATCCTGCATGACCATTCTCTCCTCCGCAGATTGTAGTAGCTACTTTGTTGGTTGAACGCTTTCGCCAGCTGAATTCGAACGAACTCATGAGTTTCCCGGAGTTGCATTTTCCCCGACGGTTTCTGCTGGCTAACCTTATACTTTTGGCACTGCTGGCATTTTCTGACGTATTTCGCCACTTCGCGGAACATCCCGGGCCAGTAGTAATTCTGGGCCACCCTGGAGATGGTTTTGGCAATCCCCATATGACCAGCTACTGGTTCGTCGTGGTTCTCCTGAAGTATGGATTGACGGTTTTCGGTCGGTATGCAAAGTTTCCACGGCGTTCCCATTTCTGGTTCGGTGTAGTCATTAGAGCTCCAGAAATGTCGATACAACTTTCCATCTTGAATACGGTAATCCGGGAACAAATCTGGGTCTTTTGAAACTTCTTGGTACTTTCTTGCATACCACGGACATAACACCACATCTTCGGCCAGGCATGACTCCCCTTGATGAGGCAACGGATCTCGTGACAACGCATCTGCAACACGGTTCAAAGCTCCCTTCCGGTACTTAATTTCAAAGTCGTACTGTTGCAGGAATACGCTCCACCTGGCTATCCTCCCTGACGGAGACTTTATCGACTGCAGCCAGCGAAGGCTCATGTGGTCGGTCATGACGGTAAATCTGTAGCCTTCCAAGTACTGTCTCATTTTGTCGATGGCGCATACTATCGCCAGGCACTCCTTCTCAGTCACGGAATAGTTCTTTTCGGCCTCGTTGAGTGTACGGCTGGCATATGCAATCACTCTTTCGTGTCCATCCAAAACTTGGGTAAGGGCGGCGCCGAGTCCTGTCTCAGCCGCGTCGGTTTGCAGGGTAAACGGTTGTGAAAAATCCGGGCACGCCAACACGGGAGATTTAGTTAGTTTTTCCTTCAAAGCTTCAAACGCTCGCTGTTGTTTGTTTTCCCACTTCCATTTCTGCTTCTTCTTCAACAGCAGGGTTAGTGGTGACACTATTTTAGTGAAATCCTCCACAAATCTGCGATACCAGCTAGCGACTCCCAGGAATCGCCGGAGTTGACGGACGGTCTTCGGTGGTGATGGCGGAAATCTTCTCAGGGTCCGTCGCAATTCCTTCCTCTGTTACCACATGTCCCAGATATTTAAGTGAACTCCTGCAAAACTCGCACTTGTCCGGATTAATCTTCAAGTTGGCCTCCCGGAGGCGGCGGAACACGGCTCGCAGGTTTGACAAGTGCTCCTCGAACGTTTCTCCTAACACCACTATGTCGTCGAGGTAGGCGAAGGCGATAGGGTCCATTTCCGGGCCGATTACCCGGTCCAAACCTCTCTGGAACGTAGCCCCTGCGGAGTGCAAACCGAAAGGCATGACTTTGAACTGGAAAAATCCTCTTCCTGGGACTGCAAATGCGGTGAGTGGTTTGCTTTCTTCGGTGAGGGGCACCTGCCAATAGCCCTGTTTTAAGTCCAGCGTCGAAATGTATCTGGCCCTCCTCAATTTATCCAGGATTCCGGCGATGTGCGGTAGTGGATAGGCGTCCTTTACGGTGACCTCATTGACGGCGCGAAAGTCGATGCAAAACCTGGGTTGTCCGTTGGCTTTCTTCACGATAACGACGTTGGAACTCCACGGTGACTTTGACGGTTCGATAATTCCTTCCTCCAACATCCTATCTACCTCCTGATTGACAATCTCCTGCATTTTGGGGTTGTACGGACGGTACCTCTGCTTGATCGGTTCGGTCCCAGGTTTGACCTTAATTTCGTGACGGATCATGTTTGTCAGACCCTTCATCTCTGCGAAATTGCTAAGTTCTTCCTCCAGAAACTCATCGAGGTTTCGTTTTTCTCCAGATGTCAGGGTGCTGATTGCCGAATTCTGCTGCACAGCTATTGGGGTTTCAGGACCCGCTAACGGTTCTCTTCCCAGGAAACATCTTGTCGTACGGAGGTCGATTCGAAAATCGTGAGAAGACAACAGGTCCATACCTAAAATTAGGTCCATAGGTAGTTGTGGGACCAGCAACAATCGTACCGCTATCAGTTGACTTCCAATTTTCAATTTTGGCCCATAGACCTCCTTGACGGCGACGGAATTACCATCCCCAACAGTAGCTACCATGTCCCGAACTTGGGTCGGGAATACTCCTGCCCTTCGGCACTCTCTGGCGGACTTTTCACTCAAAAAAGACCTCGACGCTCCGGTATCCAGCAGTGCTTGGACTGGTTCACATCCTATGTACACGGTGATTATCGGACGGTTTTCTCGAGTCGACGGTTTCGGTTCTACTGGGGAAACAATAGATGGGAACTGCCTTCTCCCCCTGTCAGGGCAGCTCCTTTCTAGTTTTCCGAACACCTGCAGTCTCTCGAAAGGATCCCCTGTCGTCCACATCGTGAACAAAACAGCCCAGGTGAAGATCGGCACTCTCTTCTCATATGTCCGGTTTTCCCACATCGCCAGCATTTGATTTCAGAGTCCTTGAACTGAACCCTCTTAGGTCCCAGTGACTTAGTTTCTTGAGACCTAACCTCATCTGAACTTGTCTCCTTCTTCACCCCTTTCGGTTCAACGGCCTGAGACAGCGACTGTGTCGGAGACAAAGACGGCGTTATGGGCGGGTTCTCCGCCTCATATGCGGCGTTTACGGCTAGGTTTTTGGTAGATTTCGCCTGAGGTCCTTGGTACACCAGGTGAGGTTCGTCGATGAATCCTTTCCGGTCCGGAGGTGGCACATAATTGTCGGTCTGCCACTGAACTAGCTCGAACACCCTTCCCTTATCCAATAGCTGTTTGTACGTCTTCGTTTCTTGGAAAGCCAGTGCGGTTTGGAGGGATGGTAACAGACGCTTCTTGATCATGAGGATCTGATCTGCTTCGGACGGGCGTCTGGCGGTCAATTTCAGGAATAAGTTCTGCATCCTGATAACGAACTATAAAAGTTTTTCCTCCTTGCCCTGCGTTCGTTTCCTAATTTCATCCAAGAGGTTTTCCTCGTAGTCCGGGGGGAGGAAAGCTTCACGTAGTTGTTCCTTGAAGTCGTTCCAATCCCTGAACGAACCTCTCCTCGGGACGTACCAGTCCTTCGCATCAACCCTCAGCAGTTCGAAGATGGATTCGAACATGTGTCGGTGGCTGACTTTCCTGGTTTCTGCCAGTTGTTCCACCTCTTCCAGGAAGGTGTTCACGCTAGTGTCTCCATCGAAATGAATATGCCATTTGTAGACGGGGACGGACGGGTGGTCGGCCAGACGGTTATTTGCGGCATTGGTGTCGGTTCCACTACACTCCTGATCGTTCTGACTGGCGTCTGTTGAACAGCTCCGGTGGAGTTTGTGTATCCTCCGGTTCAGTGCCCCGTTATCCACGGTCCTGTCGACGGGGTCTGGTCGAAGTAAGGTTTCAGTTTCGGCGTTAAACGAGCATTCTGATTCCTCCGGTGCCAAGAATGGAAAAGATATCCTCCTGGTAGATTCGGCCGCGGCGGGCCTACTCCTTCGGATTCGACTACGCAGAGGACTAGTGAGGTTCAGTCGTCTTCGGACAGCTTCGCAAGCTCGTTCGCTCAGGCGTCGGAAAAAGTCAACGGACAATCCAGTCCGTTGGGTTTCCCGCTGAACGGATCCGGCGGTAAGGAGGTCCTCAATTCCCGTCTCCTGACGACTAAGTTCCCGGGGTTCTTCAAAGGTAATCGGCTCAACTTCCTGTTCCCTCCGGGAAGTGACCTCAGCTCGTCCCGATTCCCCACTGAACTCTCCCAATGGTTCTTGACCACCCTGCCTAACCTCGGCCAGGGTCTTAGCATCCTCCAGCATCTCGTAAACTTGATTTACGACACCCTTCAGATCGTCCAACATGTCCTGTCCCTCGATCGACGTCGGTTTGATCTGGCCAATACGGTTTTGGACATGGACCAATCGGCTCTTTATGCGGGATTCTTCATTCACGGCATTTTCCTCGTCGAACTCTCTAACTTCTTCAACCAAGCCACTCAATATTCGGTTAACACTGCACATTTCCTCTTCAAGGTTCCTGGCTGAGGTACGGAACGGCACTTTGTTAGCTAACACCTTGCGCAGTTCGGCACGGTTTTCATGGACGGTCCTATGGGCCCGGCAGCCTCGGGCTTCGAGTTCCCAAACCAACTCCTCGGCCCTCAGTCTGTTCACCTCCATGTCTGCTCCTCTACTCCTCAGTTCTCGTTTTGCACTGCCTCTTATCGAAAGAAATTAGGTCCCTGCTCGGGCGCCAATTTGTGACGACCTTTTCTCGGGCTTGTGTGACTAAACGGTTTTGATTTATTTTCTCGGGCGCCAGTTGCAAATTTTGGTCCAAGGTTGCAACTCCTTGTCGTACACTTCTCTGTTCTTCCCAGGTAGCCTTTACACAGTTGGAGAAGGGTTCGGTACAATCTAAGATCTTAGCGATTGCTTGGTGGTAATTTCTTTGTTTGTAGAGAAGACCAATATCACAGGAATGAAACTCACACTCTGTATGTACAGATATATTACAAATTTTCACGGTGTCACTTACACTGTTGACCACAATTATATTTACACAAAGAGCTGTCTGATGTTGATTGTCAATGTGTCTCAACTTATTATGATATGAACAGTATTAATATTTACACAATATAAGAAATGATCAAAGCAATGAAATAATGTGCAGTCAGATGTTAACAAAGCAGAAATATGTAATCTTGAACTAAGCAGAACGGTGTACGGTAATGAGGAATGAGATGAGCGAGCAGAGCAGGTGATAAAAGCGGTGAAAAATGGCGGTATCGACAAATGGTGAATAACGGACAATGAGAGCATATAATGAGCAAATACAAGTGAGAAAGCAGTAAACGGACAGGGCCGGCTTTGACGACGGTGTTGACCTGTGTTCCAAGAAAACAAGTTGGTCAAAAATGCCTTAAACAACGATGAGTGTGCGGCCTGAAGGGCGCACCCACTCCAATTTATAAACGTCACGGCCAACTAGATCGACAGTACCTCCGTGTCCGTATTACCGGTTCAAACCCTTAATACTAGGTTGAATGGTTCGCCCGAGCTTAGCCCAGGGCGTTCGACGCAACCCAATAAAAGAGGAAAATCCGGAAATAATGTCGATCCACTCCAAATACTGTCGAGTATGACTAACCAAAATACAAGGCCGTGACGACAGAGCACTCCGTAAAACTAAAAGGAACTATCGGAAACGTTCCGCTAATTCAAACCCGAATCACCATCTGTATCTTTCGCCCGTGCTTAGCCCAGAGCGTCGGATACAACCAGATAATTTGAGGATAACTCAGGTACAGTACCACCTTGATTCAACCCCTATGGGAGGGCAATCGAACAAAGGTTGTAGGCAATGTCCCTTACAACGTTCCCGAAAGCAATCCACAAATGACCTGCCAAAATATTACGCTAGTGCTCCGAATTACAGAATGAACAAACCGCCTATTTCAGAAACGTCTCGCTAATTCAAACTCGAATAACAGCCTGTATCTTTCACCCGTGCTTAGCCCAGAGCGTCGGATACAACCAGAAAATTCGAGGAATAACTTGGGTCCAGTACCACCTCAATTCAATCCCTATGGGAGGGGATTTCGAACTAAGGTTGCAGGTAATATCCCCCACAACGTTCCCGAAAACACCACAAAAATTATCAGCTAAAATATGATGGCAGTATTCCGACACACGAAACGAACAAATCGGATATTTCAGAAACGTCTCGCTAATTCAAACTCGAATAACAGCCTGTATCTTTCACCCGTGCTTAGCCCAGAGCGTCGGATACAACCAGAAAATTCGAGGAATAACTTGGGTCCAGTACCACCTCAATTCAATCCCTATGGGAGGGTAATTGAACTAAGGTTGCAGGTAATGTCCCTCACAACGTTCCGAAAACACCACACAAATTATCCACCGGAATACCAAATAAAGCAGTTACGCTATTACCCGACTTGCATTGAACGGAAAATAGAAATGGAACACAGGAAAATATACAGAAATCAAACGGAAAGCCGATTAAAGCCCAAAAGGTTCTTACCAGGTAAAACACCACTTTCACTCACTGCCTTTACGGTAAGAGAAATAACTCGAGTCTACTTAAACTCAGAAAAGAATTGAATTTTGAAGAAAATGTAAAAATCTTGGTTTACTCGAAAATTACTCGGAAGAAAGCGACTGTATAGCTCGAAATACTCTCAAAAAGTTGCCCATTCCGTCTGGACAAGTCCTTTTATAACTTCGGAAAAGTGGGGATGTCACATGTCCAAAATTTCGAGAAATTTCCTAGAGTAGGATGTTTTACGGTTCCCTGATTGGTTCATTCAAATTCCTTTGTTCTCTGAAAGAATTATACAGCGGGTCACGTAAACACGCATTTACCCGTTTTTCATACAATTCAATCTCCGAGACCGCCGATGTTTATGTGAAAAAACTGCGATAAGCGATAAATCGCCGAGTACGGCATGGTTTTTATACATAGGACGGAAACTGAAAATGCATCGAAATAAATATGATGGAATAATTCCTTTTGATAGGAAATTTCTCAAAACGAAATAAAATTAATTCGACAATTCTTAAGTGATGAAAATCACTTAGTTGAAATAGGTCGGAGATTGAAATGCATCGGAACAGATTTGAAGTAATAATTCTTTCATTCCTGTTAGGAAATCCCTCGAAATAAATGAAACAAAATGATTGATTTCTTAGTAACGAAAATCACTTCGTTACAGGGTAAGGGTAAGGGTAAGGGTAAGGGTAAGTGTAACGGTAAGGGTAAGGGTGAGGGTAAAGGTAAGGGTAAGGAGAAGGGTAAGGGTAAGGGTAAGGGTAAGGGTAAGGGTAAGGGTAAGTGTAACGGTAAGGGTAAGGGTAAGGGTAAAGGTAAGGGTAAGGGTAAGGGTAAGGGTAAGGGTAAGGGTAAGGGTAAGGGTAAGGGTAAGGGTAAGGGTAAGGGTAAGGGTAAGGGTAAGGGTAAGCTTAAGGGTAAAAGCAAGGGTAAGGGTAAGGGTAAGAATAAGGGTAAGGGTAAGAATAAGGGTAAGTGTAAGGGTAAGGGTAAGGGTAAGCATAAGGGTGAGGGTAAGGGTAAGGTTAAGGGTAAGGGTAAGGGTAAGGGTAAGCTCAAGGGTAAAAATAAGGGTAAGGGTAAGGGTAAGTGTAAGAATAACGGCAAGGGTAAGTGTAAGGGTAAGGGTAAGGGTAAGGGTGAGGGTAAGGGAAAGCCTAAGGGCGGGGGTAAGGGAGTGGGTGAGGGTGAGAGTAAGGGTATGGGTAAGGGTAAGGGTAAGGGTAAGGGTAAGGGTAAGGGTAAGGGTTAGGGTAAGGGTAAGGGTAAGGGTAAGGGTAAGGGTAAGGGTAAGGGTAAGGGTAAGGGTAAGGGTAAGCTTAAGAGTAAAAGCAAGAATGAGGGTAAAGGCAAGGGTAAGAATAAAGGTAAGGGTAAGGTTAAGGGTAAGGGTAAGGGTAAGGGTAAGGGTAAGGGTAAGGGTAAGGGTAAGGGTAAGGGTAAGAGTAAGGGTAAGGGTAAGGGTGAGGGTAAGGATGAGGGTGAGGGTAAGGGTAAGCTTAAGGGTAAAGCAAGGGTAAGGGTAAGGGTAAGGGTAAGAATAAGGATAAGGGTAAGGGTAAGGGTATGGGTAAGGGTAAGAATAAGGGTAAGGGTAAGGGTAAGGGTAAGGGTAAGGGTAAGGGTATGGGTAAGGGTAAGAATAAGGATAAGGGTAGGGGTAAGGGTAAGGGTACGAATAAGGGTAAGGGTGAAGGTAAGGGTAAGGGTAAGGGTAAGAATAAGGATAAGGATAAGGGTAAGGGTAAGGATAAATGTAAGAATAAGGGTAAGGGTAAAGGTAAGGGTAAGGGTAAGCGTGAGGGTAAGGGTAAGGGTAAGGGTAAGAATAAGGATAAGGGAAAGGGTAAGGGTAAGGGTGAGGGTAAGTATAAGGGTAAGGGAAATGGTAAGGGTAAGGGTAAGGTTAAGCTTAAGGGTTAAAGCAAGAGTAAGGGTAAGGGTAAGAATAAGGGTAAGGGTAAGGGTTAGGGTAAGGGTTAGGGTAAGGGTAAGGGTAAAGGTAAGGGTAAGGGTAAGGGTAAGGTTAAGGGTAAGGTTAAGCTTAAGGGTAAAAGCAAGGGTAAGGGTGAGGGAAAGGGTAAGAATAAGGGTAAGGGTAAGGGTAAGGGTAAGGGTAAGGGTAAGGGTAAGGGTAAGGGTAAGGGTAAGTGTAAGGGTAAGGGTAAGGGTAAGGGTAAGGGTAAGGGTAAGGGTAAGGGTAATGGTGAGGGTAAGGGTGAGGGTAAGGGTAAGGGTAAGCTTAAGGGTAAAAGCAAGGGTAACGGTAAGGGTAAGGGTTAGAATAAGGGTAAGGGTGAGGGTAAGGGTAAGGGTAAGGGTAAGGGTAAGGGTAAGGGTAAGGGTAAGGGTAAGGGTAAGGGTAAGGGTAAGGGTAAGGGTAAGGGTAAGGGTAAGGGTAAGGGTAAGGGTAAGGGTAAGGGTAAGGGTAAGGGTAAGGGTAAGGGTAAGGGAAAGGGTAAGGGTTAGGGTAAGGGTAAGCTTAAGGGTAAAAGCAAGGGTAAGGGTAAGGGTAAGGGTAAGGACAAGAATAAGGGTAAGGGTAAGGGTAAGGGTAAGTGTAAGGGTATGGGTAAGGGTAAGGGTAAGGGTAAGGGTAGGGTAAGGGTAAGGGTAAGGGTAAGGGTAAAGGTAAGGGTAAGGGTAAGGGTAAGGGTAAGGGTAAGGGTAAGGGTAAGGGTAAGGGAAAAAGTAAGGGTAGGGGTAAGGTTAACCTTAAGGGTAAAATCAAGGGTAAGGGTGAGGGAAAGGGTAAGAATAAGGGTAAGGGTACGAGTAAGGGTAAGGGTAAGGGTAAGGGTAAGGGTAAGGGTAGGGGTAAGGATAAGGGTAAGGGTAAGGGTGAGGGTGAGGGTGAGGGTAACGGTAAGGGTAAGGGTAAGGGTAAGCTTTAGGGTAAAAGCAAGGGTAAGGGTAAGGGTAAGGGTAAGAATAAGGGTAAGGGTAAGGTTAAGGGTAAAGGTAAGGGTAAGGGTAAGGGTAAGGGTAAGGTTAAGGGTAAGGGTAAGGGTAAGGGTAAGGGTAAGGGTAAGGGTAAGGGTAAGCTTAAGGGTAAAAGCAAGGGTAAGGGTAAGGGTAAGGGTAAGAATAAGGATAAGGGTAAGGGTAAGGGTAAGGGTAAGGGTAAGGGTAAGGGTAAGGGTAAGGGTAAGGGTAAGGGTAAGGGTAAGGGTAAGGGTAAGGGTAAGGGTAAGGGTAAGGGTAAGAGTAAGGGTAAGGGTAAGGGTAAGGTTAAGGGTAGGGGTAAGGGAAAGGGTAAGGGTAAGGGTAAGGGTTAGGGTAAGCTTAAGGGTAAAAGCAAGGGTAAGGGTAAGGGTAAGGGTAAGAATGAGGGTAAGGGTAAAGGTAAGGGAAAGGGTGAGGGTAAGGGTAAGGGTAAGGGTAAGGGTAAGGGCAAGGGTAAGGGTGAGAGTAAGGGTAAGGGTAAGTGTAAGGGTAAGGGTGAGGTTAAGAATAAGGGTAAGAATAAGGGTATAGGTAAGGGTTAGGGTAAGGGTAAGGGTAAGGGTGAGGGTAAGGGTAAGGGTGAGGATAAGGGAAAGGGTAAGAATAAGGGTAAGGGTAAGGGTAAGGGTGAGGGTAAGGGTAAGCTTAAGGGTAAAAGCAAGGGTAAGGGTAAGGGTAAGAGTAAGGATAAGGGTAAGGGTAAGGGTAAGGGTAAGGGTAAGGGTAAGGGTAAGGGTAAGAGTAAGGGTAAGGGTAAGGGTAAGGGTAAGGGTAAGGGTAAGGGTAAGGGTCAGGGTAAGGGTAAGGGTAAGGGTAAGGGTAAGGGTAAGGGTAAGGGTAAGGGTAAGGGTAAGGGTAAGGGTAAGGGTAAGGGTAAGGGTAAGGGTAAGGGTAAGGGTAAGGGTAAGGGTAAGGGTAAGGGTAAGGGTAAGGGTAAGGGTAAGGGTAAGGGTAAGCTTAAGGGTAAAAGCAAGGGTAAGGGTAAGGGTAAGGGTAAGAAAAAGTGTAAAGGTAAGGGTAAGGGTGAGGGTAAGGGTAAGGGTAAGGGTAAGGGTAAATGTAAGAGTAAGGGTAAGGGTAAGGGTAAGGGTAAGGGTAAGGGTATGCTTAAGGGTAAGGGTAAGGGTAAGGGTAGGAATAAGGGTTAGGGTAAGGGTAAGGGTAAGGGTAAGGGTAAGGGTAAGGGTAAGGGTAAGGGTAAGGGTAAGGGTAAGGGTAAGGGTAGGGGTAAGGGTAAGGGTAAGGGTAAGGATAAGGGTGAGGGTAAGGGTAAGGGTAAGGGTAAGGGTAAGGGTAAGGGTAAGGGTAAGGGTAAGGGTAAGGGTCAGGGTAAGGGTAAGGGTAAGCTTAAGGGTAAAAGCAAGGGTAGGGGTAAGGGTAAGGGTAAGAAAAAGTGTAAGGGTAAGGGTAAGGGTAAGGGTAAGGGTAAGGTTAAGGGTAAGGGTAAATGTAAGAGTAAGGGTAAGGGTAGGGGTAAGGGTAAGGGTTATTGTAAGGGTATGCTTAAGGGAAAGGGTAAGGGCAAGGGTAAGAATAAGGGTTAGGGTAAGGGTAAGGGTGAGGGTAAGGGTAAGGGTAAGGGTAAGGGTAAGGGTAAGGGTAAGGGTAAGGGTAAGGGTAAGGGTAAGGGTAAGGGTAAGGGTAAGGGTAAGGTTAAGGGTAAGGGTAAGGGTAAGGGTAAGGGTAAGGGTGAGGGTAAGGGTAAGGGTATGGGTAAGGGTAAGGGTAAGGGTAAGGGTAAGGGTAAGGGTAAGGGTAAGGGTAAGGGTAAGGGTAAGGGTAAGGGTAAGGGTAAGGGTAAGGGTAAGGGTAAGGGTAAAAGCAAGGGTAAGGGTAAGGGTAAGGGTGAGAATAAGGGTATGGGTAAGGGTAAGGGTAAGGGTAAGGGTAAGGGTAAGGGTAACGGTAAGGGTAAGGGTAAGGGTAAGGGTAAATGTAAGAGTAAGGGTAAGGGTAAGGGTAAGGGTATGCTTAAGGGTAAGGGTGAGGGTAGGAATAAGTGTTAGGGTAAGGGTAAGGGTAAGGGTAAGGGTAAGGGTGAGGGTAAGGGTAAGGGTAAGGGTAAGGGTAAGGGTAAGCTTAAGGCTAAGGGTAAGGGTAAGGGTAAGAATAAGGGTGAGGGTAAGGGTAAGGGTAAGGGTGAGGGTAAGGGTAAGGGTAAGGGTAAGGGTAAGGGTAGGGGTAAGGGTAAGGGTAAGGGTAAGGGTAAGAGTTAGGGTGAGGGAAAGGGAAAGGGTAAGGGTAAGCGTAAGGGTAAGGGTCAGGGTAAGGGTAAGGGTAAGCTTAAGGGTAAAAGCAAGGGTAGGGGTAAGGGTAAGGGTAAGAAAAAGTGTAAGGGTAAGGGTGAGGGAAAGGGTAAGGTTAAGGGTAAGGGTAAATGTAAGAGTAAGGGTAAGGGTAAGGGTAAGGGTAAGGGTAACGGTAATTGTAAGGGTATGCTTAAGGGTAAGGGTAAGGGTAAGGGTAAGAATAAGGGTTAGGGTAAGGGTAAGGGTAAGGGTAAGGGTAAGGGTAAGGGTAAGGGTAAGGGTAAGGGTAAGGTTAAGGGTAAGGGTGAGGGTAAGGGTAAGGGTAAGGGTAAGGGTAAGGGTAAGGGTAAGCTTAAGGCTAAGGGTAAGGGTAAGGAAAGAATAAGGGTGAGGGTAGGGGAAAGGGTAAGGGTAAGGGTAAGGGTAAGTGTATGCTTAAGGGTAAGGGTAAGGGTAAGAATAAGGGTTAGGGTAAGTGTAAGGGTAAGGGTAAGGGTAAGGGTAAGGGTAAGGGTAAGGGTAAGGGTAAGGGTAAGGGTAAGGGTAAGGGTGAGGGTGAGGGTAAGAATAAGGGTAAGGGTAAGGGTAAGGGTGAGGGTAAGGGTAAGGGTAAGAGTAAGGGAAAGGGTAAGGGTAAGGGTAAGCTTGAGGGTAAAATCAAGGGTGAGGATAAGGGTAAGGGTAAGAATAAGGGTAAGGGTAAGGGTAAATGTAAGGGTAAGGGTTAGAGTAAGGGTAAGAGTAAGGGTAAGGGTAAGGGTAAGGGTAAGGGTAAGGGTAAGGGTAAGGGTAAGGATAAGGGTAAGGGTAAGGGTAAGGGTAAGGGTAAGGGTAAGGGTAAGGGTAAGGGTAAGGGTAAGGGTAAGGGTAAAGGTAAGGGTAAGGGTAAGGGTATGCTTAAGGGTAAAAGCAAGGGCAAGTGTAAGGGTAAGGGTAGGGGTAAGAATAAGGGAAAGGGTAAGGGTAAGGGTAAGGGTAAGGGTAAGGGTAAGGGTAAGGGTAAGAGTAAGGGTAAGGGTGAGGGTAAGCTCAAGGGTAAAAGCAAACGTGAGGGTAAGGGTTAGGGTAAGAATAAGGGTAAGGGTAAGGGTAAGGGTAAGGGTAAGGGTAAGGGTAAGGGTAAGGGTAAGGGTAAGGGTAAGGGTAAGGGTAAGGGTAAGGGTAAGGGTATGGGTAAGGGTAAGGGTAAGGGTAAGGGTAAGGGTAAGGGTAAGGGTAAGGGTAAGGGTAAGGGTAAGGGTGAGGGTAAGGGTGAGGGTAAGCTTAAGAGTAAAAGCAAGGGTAAGGGTAAGGGTAAGGGTAAGAATAAGGGTAAGGGTAAGGGTAAGGGTAAGGGTAAGGGTAAGGGTAAGGGTATAAGAATGTAAATCAATTCAACTTCTCAGTTCAAGAAATAGATGATTTGATGTCTTCTCAATCTGGAAGATTTATTTTCTTTAGTTGAAAATATAACAAATAAACTCTGATAACTCTTAAGAATAACTCACTAACCTGGAAGAAATCAAAAACAATGCTATTCCTTTAGGTTTTCAATGAACAATCTTTTAAATATGAATTGACATAAATTAATAATTGACAAATCAAGGCATTCTCTAAATTGAAATTAAATAAAACATAGAAAGGAAAATAGAAAGTTGTCTTTTGAAGAAAATGACACTGATCATTTTTACATCCACCCACACAAAGTATGCAACAACCACTATCTGTTGGCGTTGTCATATGGGAGCAACTTTGTTACATGGAAATAATTATTGTCCTTTTTCCTATTTCCAATGTCTATCTCATAGATAGTGTCTGAAATTTTCTTCACTATTGGAAAAGGTCCTATTCTTATTTCCTCAAGTTTTTTTCTATTCAATTTAGATTTATTTTCAACATAAACATAATCTCCAATTTTGAAATCATAATCTTTCCTGTTGTTGTCGACTAATTTTTTATTGTATTCATGATAACGTAAAGAATTTTTAAATGCTATTTCCTTATCTCTTGGTAAATTACTCTTTTCTATAAGTTCTTCTGGAGCAATGGGATCCGTTTTTCCATAAAGTAAATATTCTGGGCTATATCCAGTTACAGAATGGTCTGTCCTATTGTATTCTTCAATACATTCATCTGCTATTTTCGTCCAAGCTCTAGTTTTCTTCTCATTTTGTTTGCACCTTATTCTGTTCACTAATGTCTGATTCAGCCGTTCATTTAAACCATTTGAAAAAGGACAGTCTACTGCTGTAAATATCAATTGTATATTCAAATTTTTCATGTGCTGTCTGAATTTTTCCGAATTTATTCCTGGATATTGATCTGTTAATAATGTTTTTATTAGTCGTTTATCTTGAATTTTATTAATTAATTTGATGAAGTCTTCGGTTGTTTGGTGTTTGGAAGTACTCGCAAATGCATATCGAGTAAAATGATCGACTAAGAGATGAAGGTATCTTTTTGAAGAGCGATTTCCAGCAAAGCCTCCAATTGTGTCTAGTGACATTATCTCAAAGGGTTCTTTTGCTGGACCCAGCTGTGAAAGAAGTCCATACTTTTGACCTACTCTGGTTTTATTTTTACAACAGATATCACATGATCCACAAACTTCTCTCGTCAGCGAATCCATATTTTTAATGTAATAAAACTTTCTAATTTTCATATTTATCTTACTAGCACAAATTTGGCCATAATGATTGTGCAATTTTCTGATTAACTCTTTTCCAAAATCATTTGATAAAATATTTTTTTGCTATTTTTATGCAATTTGTAAAATATTTCTTTCTGTACAATAGTTCTTTTCATGTTATTTATCATCAAGAGATTATTCTGCTGATCGTTTTTTATTTCATTTAATGCCACCAAATTAACTGTTCTTAAACATTCGTCCATATTCTCCGTTTCCTCCAGAACTGGGTTTCTAGAAAGACAATCTGCTTCTACATTTTGTTTTCCTGGTTCATATTTAATCTCAAAATCGAATTGTGATAAATAATTCATCATGTCACTCAACTCTTCATCTGGTCTTGTGCGAAATTCTTTTCCTTCTAATGGTTTATGGTCAGTAATAACAACGAATTTTTTTCCCATTAGCCAATATTTCCAAAATTTTATTGCCTCCTTAATTGCCAGACATTCTAGGAATATTGCTTTCTTATTCTTCTGATATTTATTCAGTTTTTTAGAAAAATAGGCTACGGGTTTCATTTCACCATTAATCTGTTTTTGTTTAAGAACAGCTCCTACTCCTTGAATACTGGCATCAGTATATATAGTAGTATGAGCATTTAGGTCGAAAATTGCAAGAACTGGTTCAGAACAAAGGATGTCCTTAACCTTAATGAAAGCTTCCTGACAATCCAATGACCAGTTGAATTTTACATCTTTCCTCAGTAAATTATGCAAGGGTTCTAATAATCTAGCGGAATCTTTAATATATTTGTGATAAAAATGAACTTTACCCAAGAATTGCCTTATCTTCTTCCGATTATCTGGTGGAGAAAAATTCCTAATGGAAATCAAATTGTCATTTATGGGTCGTACTGTATTATGCGTCACAAAAGCAGTCTTATATCTATCTTTGATACGAACAGGAATCGACCAAAAGGCAGAATTCACATCTAATGTAGTAAAAAACTTTGCATTACGGGTTTTCGCTAAGATTTCATCGATCAATGGAAAAGGCTGTGGTTCGGGAACAATCAATTTATTAAGTTCACGGAAATCGACACACAATCTTGTCTTAGATCCCTCATCTCTTTTATATGCCAACGTGACTGGTGCTGCAAAAGGTGAGGAAGATTCTTCAATCAGATTCGCTTTCAACAGTTTTCCTATTTGAAATTCTATTTCTTTTTGATCCTCCATTGAACATCTGTATGGCTTTTTGGCTACAAATTTGTGTTCTAAAAGTTTTATATGTGCTTCATTATTCTGCACCAAACCAATATCAAATTTGTGTTTTGCAAAAATATTATCATATTTATTTATCAACATTTCAATTTTACTTCTCTGATTTGTTGTCAAATGTTCTAATTTCGCTTCGAAAAGTTCTGTTGGTATCCCTTCATTAAAGTTGATGTTGTAATCATTGTTACCATTATTATTATTGAAAGATTCGATCTTTTTCTCTTCATTCATATCTTATCTTTGATAAATATTCAAATCAAAATCTTGTTTCAATTGAAAATTAAAAATAGAATCTAATCCGAGTAGAATACCATACTCGAAATTTTTATCTTTAATTACAAAAAACTCAACTTCTTTTTCAATGTCATTGATTCTCATTTTTGTACTTATTTTTCCTGAAAAATTTGCCCTGCCATTGACTGTTTTGAATGTGTTCCTATCCTCTTGAATGTGTAGACATAACTCATCTGCCACTTTCGAATTCAGAAGAGTGACATTTGAGCCAGAATCATAAATTCCACATAATTCATTATCATTTACGAACACTTTCAATTTGATCAATGGCAGCAAAACTAGTTTTTTTGATCGGAAATGGTCTCATTTAATTCATCCTGTACCCCAACATTGTTCACCATTCTTATGTTACCGGATACGTTCTCTTGTTTAAAATTATTAAATCTCCTATTCTTTAGGCGACATAGAGCTTCTGGATGAAATCTCCCTGGGAAACCATTTTTATCACAAATTGAACATGGTTCCTTCTTATCCACTTTTCTATTTGTTAGTGAAGGAAGTTGTTCGGCCGATTTGTTCATTTTGTCATTTTTGGTATTTCGAGCGTTTTCATATTTTGTTGAACCTTCTAACTTTCGTAACTCACCTAATAATTTCTCAAAAGTTGTTACATTTGATCGATCGATTCTATCTTGTAAAAATTTTGGCAAACTTGTCACAATTAAATCAATTAATATGTCAGTTGGAAAATTATTTCGGAGATTCAACAACAAATTTTCTTTCCTGAAAGCATAGTCAACTAAACTTCCTCCTATGTACCTAAATGAATATGCCTCTCTATGCTTATTCCAACTTGTTTCAGAAAAACTATCTAAGAAATTATTTTTCCATATTTGAAAATCATTTTTCAAACCTAATATAATTAATTTAGAATCGAACCATTCTTTCGCTATTCCATCCAAAAACAAGCGTAAAACCAGAATTTTGTCTATATCTTCTTCCACTCCACAACGCATGCATTCCGACTCAAATTTCTTCAACCATAAAGTCACAGAAACATTCTTTCCATCAAAATTATTCAGCACAAAATTGTCCTTTATCTTCTTGAAATCTTTTTTATTCTCCTTGGTCTTGCCTGACAGTTCTGTTGTATTTCGTGATTCTGCTAGTTCTCCTCCAAATTTTGTTCTCACGTATGCAGGTGAATAAGTCATTTGTAAATACTCATCCCTAAACATCACATCTTCTTCGGCATCAAAATATATTTCTTTTAATTCCGGAGTCAATGAAATAACACATGTACGAAATGAACCTCTTGTTTTCATTGATTTTAAGATATTTTTCACCTTCGGTAGAGCAAAAAGTTCATAATGGTCATGTGGATTCTGTTTGTCTTCTGGTATTTCATAATATGCTTCTGTTCCCGTAGTCTGTATCCATTTAAACTTGAATATATTCTTCTTTGAAGAAAATGACACTGATCATTTTTACAAGGGTAAGGGTAAGGGTAAGGGTAAGGGTAAGGGTAAGGGTAAGGGTAAGGGTAAGGGTAAGGGTAAGGGAAAGGGTAAGGGTAAGGGTCAGGGTAAGTGTAAGTGTAAGCTTAAGGGTAAAAGCAAGGGTAAGGGTAAGGTTAAGGGTAAGAATAAGGCTAAGGGTAAGGATAAGGGTAAGAGTAAGGGTAAGAGTATGGGTAAGGGTAAGGGTAAGGGTAAGGGTTAGGGTGAGGGTAAGGGTAAGGGTAAGGGTAAGGGTAAGGGTAAGCTTAAGGTTAAAAGCAAGGGTAAGGGTAAGGGTAAGAATAAGGGTAAGGGTAAGGGTAATGGTAAGGGTAAAGGTAAGGGTAAGGGTAAGGGTGAGGGTAAGGGTAATGGTAAGTGTATAGGAAAGGATAAGGGTGAGGGTAAGGGTAAGGGTGAGGGTAAGGGTAAGGGTAAGGGTAAGCTTAAGGGTGAAAGCAAGGGTAAGGGTAAGGGTAAGGGTGAGAATAAGGTTAAGGGTAAGGGTACGGGTAAGGGTAAGGGTAAGGGTAAGGATAAGGGTAAGGGTAAGGGTAAGGGTAAGGGTAAGGGTAAGGGTAAGGGTAAGGGTATGGGTAAGGGTAAGGGTAAGGGTAAGGGTGGTGGTAAGGGTAAGGGTAAGTGTAAGGGTAAGGGTAAGAGCAAGGGTAAGGGTAAGGGTGAGAATAAGGGTATGGGTAAGGGTAAGGGTAAGGGTAAGGGTAAGGGTAAGGGTAACGGTAAGGGTAAGGGTAAGGGTAAGGGTAAGGGTAAGGGTAAGGGTAGGGGTAAGGTTAAGGGTAAGGGTAAGGGTAAGGGAAAGGGAAAGGGTAAGGGTAAGGGTAAGGTTAAGCTTAAGGGTAAAAGCAAGGGTAAGGGTGAGGGAAAGGGTAAGAATAAGGGTAAGGGTAAGGGTAAGGTTAAGGGTAAGGGTAAGGGTAAGGGTAAGGGTAAGGGTGAGGGTAAGGGTAAGGGTAAGGGTAAGGGTAAGCTTAAGGGTAAATGCAAGGGTAAGGGTAAGGGTAATGGTAAGAATGAGGGTAAGGGTAAGGGTAAGGGTGAGGGTAAGGGTGAGGGTAAGGTTAAGGGTAAGGGTGAGGGTAAGGGTAAGGGTAAGGGTAAGGGTAGGGGTAAGCTCAAGGGTAAAAGCAAGGGTAAGGGTAAGGGTAAGGGTAAGATTAAGGGTAAGAGTAAGGGTAAGGGTAAGGGTAAGGGTAAGGGTAAGGGTAAGGGTAAGGGTAAGGGTAAGGGTAAGTGTGAGGGTAAGAGTAAGGGTAAGGGTAAGGGTAAGGGTAAGGGTAGGGGTAAGGGAAAGGGTAAGGGTAAGGGTAAGGGTAAGGGTAAGCTTAAGGGTAAAAGCAAGGGTAAGGGTAAGGGTAAGAATAAGGGAAAGGGTAAGGGTACGGGTAAGGGTGAGGGTAAGGGTAAGGGTAAGTGTAAGGGTAAGGGTAAGGGTAAGGGTAAGGGTAAGAGTAAGGGTAAGGGTAAAGGTAAGGGTAAGGGTGAGGGTAGGAATAAGGGTAAGAATAAGGGTAAGAGTGAGGGTAAGGGTAAGGGTAAGGGTGAGGGTAAGGGTAAGGGTGAGGGTAAGGGTAAGGGTAAGGGTAAGGGTAAGGGTAAGGGTAAGGGTAAGGGTAAGGGTAAGGGTAAGGGTAAGGGTAAGGGTAAGGGTAAGGGTAAGGGTAAGGGTAAGGGTAAGGGTATGGGTAAGGGTAAGGGTAAGGGTAAGGGTAAGGGTAAGGGTAAGGGTAAGGGTAAGGGTAAGGGTAAAAGCAAGGGTAAGGGTAAGGGTAAGGGTGAGAATAAGGGTGTGGGTAAGGGTGAGGGTAAGGGTAAGGGTAAGGGTAAGGGTAACGGTAAGGGTAAGGGTGAGGGTAAGGGTAAGGGTAAATGTAAGAGTAAGGGTAAGGGTAAGGGTAAAGGTATGCTTAAGGGTAAGGGTAAGGGAAGGAATAAGAGTTAGGGTAAGGGTAAGGGAAAGGGTAAGGGTAAGGGTAAGGGTAAGAGTAAGGGTAAGGGTAAGGGTAAGGGTAAGGGTAAGGGAAAGGGTAAGGGTAAGGGTCAGGGTAAGTGTAAGTGTAAGCTTAAGGGTAAAAGCAAGGGTAAGGGTAAAGTTAAGGGTAAGAATAAGGCTAAGGGTAAGGATAAGGGTAAGAGTAAGGGTAAGAGTATGGGTAAGGGTAAGGGTAAGGGTAAGGGTAAGGGTAAGGGTGAGGGTAAGGGTAAGGGTAAGGGTAAGGGTAAGGGTAAGGGTAAGCTTAAGGTTAAAAGCAAGGGTAAGGGTGAGGGTAAGAATAAGGGTAAGGGTAAGGGTAATGGTAAGGGTAAAGGTAAGGGTAAGGGTAAGGGTAAGGGTAAGGGTAATGGTAAGTGTATAGGAAAGGATAAGGGTGAGGGTAAGGGTAAGGGTGAGGGTAAGGGTAAGGGTAAGGGTAAGGGTAAGCTTAAGGGTGAAAGCAAGGGTAAGGGTAAGCGTAAGGGTGAGAATAAGGTTAAGGGTAAGGGTACGGGTAAGGGTAAGGGTAAGGATAAGGGTAAGGGTAAGGGTAAGGGTAAGGGTAAGGGTAAGGGTAAGGGTAAGGGTAAGGGTATGGGTAAGGGTAAGGGTAAGGGTAAGGGTAAGGGTAAGGGTAGGGGTAAGGGTAAGGGTAAGTGTAAGGGTAAGGGTAAGAGCAAGGGTATGGGTAAGGGTGAGAATAAGGGTATGGGTAAGGGTAAGGGTAAGGGTAAGGGTAAGGGTAAGGGTAAGGGTAACGGTAAGGGTAAGGGTAAGGGTAAGGGTAAGGGTAGGGGTAAGGTTAAGGGTAAGGGTAAGGGTAAGGGAAAGGGAAAGGGTAAGGGTAAGGGTAAGGTTAAGCTTAAGGGTAAAAGCAAGGGTAAGGGTGAGGGATAGGGTAAGAATAAGGGTAAGGGTAAGGGTAAGGTTAAGGGTAATGGTAAGGGTAAGGGTAAGGGTAAGGGTAAGGGTGAGGGTAAGGGTAAGGGTAAGGGTAAGGGTAAGCTTAAGGGTAAATGCAAGGGTAAGGGTAAGGGTAATGGTAAGAATAAGGGTAAGGGTAAGGGTAAGGGTAAGGGTGAGGGTAAGGTTAAGGGTAAGGGTGAGGGTAAGGGTAAGGGTAAGGGTAAGGGTAGGGGTAAGCTTAAGGGTAGAAGCAAGGGTAAGGGTAAGGGTAAGGGTAAGATTAAGGGTAAGAGTAAGGGTAAGGGTAAGGGTAAGGGTAAGGGTAAGGGTAAGGGTAAGGGTAAGGGTAAGGGTAAGGGTGAGGGTAAGAGTAAGGGTAAGGGTAAGGGTAAGGGTAAGGGTAGGGGTAAGGGAAAGGGTAAGGGTAAGGGTAAGGGTAAGGGTAAGCTTAAGGGTAAAAGCAAGGGTAAGGGTAAGGGTAAGAATAAGGGAAAGGGTAAGGGTACGGGTAAGGGTGAGGGTAAGGGTAAGGGTAAGTGTAAGGGTAAGGGTAAGGGTAAGGGTAAGGGTAAGAGTAAGGGTAAGGGTAAAGGTAAGGGTAAGGGTGAGGGTAAGAATAAGGGTAAGAATAAGGGTAAGGGTGAGGGTAAGGGTAAGGGTAAGGGTGAGGGTAAGGGTAAGGGTGAGGGTAAGGGTAAGGGTAAGGGTAAGGGTAAGGGTAAGGGTAAGGGTAAGGGTAAGGGTAAGGGTAAGGGTAAGGGTAAGGGTAAGGGTAAGGGTAAGGGTAAGGGTATGGGTAAGGGTAAGGGTAAGGGTAAGGGTAAGGGTAAGGGTAAGGGTAAGGGTAAGGGTAAGGGTAAGGGTAAGGGTAAAAGCAAGGGTAAGGGTAAGGGTAAGGGTGAGAATAAGGGTGTGGGTAAGGGTAAGGGTAAGGGTAAGGGTAAGGGTAACGGTAAGGGTAAGGGTAAGGGTAAGGGTAAGGGTAAATGTAAGAGTAAGGGTAAGGGTAAGGGTAAGGGTATGCTTAAGGGTAAGGGTAAGGGAAGGAATAAGAGTTAGGGTAAGGGTAAGGGAAAGGGTAAGGGTAAGGGTAAGGGTAAGGGTAAGGGTGAGGGTAAGGGTAAGGGTAAGGGTAAGGGTAAGGGTAAGCTTAAGGCTAAGGGTAAGGGTAAGGGTAAGAATAAGGGTGAGGGTAAGGGTAAGGGTAAGGGTGAGGGTTAGGGTAAGGGTAAGGGTAAGGGTGAGGGTAAGGGTAAGGGTAAGGGTAAGGGTAAGGGTAAGGGTAAGGGTAAGGGTAAGGGTAAGAGTAAGGGTAAGGGTAAGGTTAAGGGTAAGGGTAAGGGTAAGGGTAAGGGTCAGGGTAAAGGTAAGGGTAAGCTTAAGGGTAAAAGCAAGGGTAGGGGTAAGGGTAAGGGTAAGAAAAAGTGTAAGGGTAAGGGTAAGGGTAAGGTTAAGGGTAAGGGTAAATGTAAGAGTAAGGGTAAGGGTAAGGGTAAGGGTAAGGGTAATTGTAAGGGTATGCTTAAGGGTAAGGGTAAGGGTATGGGTAAGAATAAGGGTAAGGGTAAGGGTAAGGGTAAGGGTAAGGGTAAGGGTAAGGGTAAGGGTAAGGGTAAGAGTAAGGGTGAGGGTAAGGGTAAGGGTAAGGGTAAGGGTAAGGGTAAGCTTAAGGCTAAGGGTAAGGGTAAGGAAAGAATAAGGGTGAGGGTAGGGGAAAGGGTAAGGGTAAGGGTAAGGGTAAGGGTAAGGGTAAGGCTAAGGGTAAGGGTAAGGGTAAGGGTAAGAATAAGGGTAAGGGTAAGGGTAAGGGTAAGGGTAAGGGTAAGGGTAAGGGTAAGAATAAGGGTAAGGGTAAGGGTAAGGGTGAGGGTAAGAATAAGGGTAAGGGTAAGGGTAAGGGTGAGGTTAAGGGTAAGGGTATGCTTAAGGGTAAGGGTAAGGGTAAGAATAAGGGTTAGGGTAAGTGTAAGGGTAAGGGTGAGGGTAAGGGTAAGGGTAAGGGTTAAGGGTAAGGGTAAGGGAAAGGGTAAGGGTAAGGGTAAGGGTAAGGGTAAGGGTAAGGGTAAGGGTAAGGGTAAGGTAAGGCTAAGGGTAAGGATAAGGGTAAGGGTAAGGGTAAGAATAAGGGTAAGGGTAAGGGTAAGGTTAAGGGTAAGGGTAAGAATAAGGGTAAGGGTAAGGGTAAGGGTGAGGGTAAGGGTGAGGGTAAGAGTAAGGGAAAGGGTAAGGGTAAGGGTTAGCTTGAGTGTAAAATCAAGGGTGAGGATAAGGGTAAGGGTAAGAATAAGGGTTAGGGTAAGGGTAAGGGTAAGGGTAAGGGTTAGAGTAAGGGTAAGAGTAGGGGTAACGGTAAGGGTAAGGGTAAGGGTAAGGGTAAGGGTAAGGGTAAGGGTAAGGGTAAGGGTAAGGGTAAGGGTAAGGGTGAGGGTAAGGGTAAGGGTAAGGGTAAGGGTAAGGGTAAGGGTAAGGGTAAAGGTAAGGGTAAGGGTAAGGGTAAGCTTAAGGGTAAAAGCAAGGGCAAGGGTAAGGGTAAGGGTAAGGGTAATAATAAGGGAAAGGGCAAGGGTAAGGGTAAGGGTAAGGGTAAGGGTAAGGGTAAGAGTAAGGGTAAGGGTAAGGGTAAGGGTAAGGGTAAGGGTAAGGGTAAGGGTAAGGGTAAGGGTTAGGGTAAGGGTAAGGGTAAGGGTAAGGGTAAGCTTAAGGGTAAAAGCAAACGTGAGGGTAAGGGTAAGGGTAAGAATAAGGGTAAGGGTAAGGGTAAGGGTAAGGGTAAGGGTACGGGTAAGGGTAAGGGTAAGGGTAAGGGTAAGGGTAAGGGTAAGGGTAAGGGTAAGGGTAAGGGTAAGGGTAAGGGTAAGGGTAAGGGTAAGTGTAAGGGTAAGGATAAGGGTAAGGGTAAGGGTAAGCTTAAGGGTAAAAGCAAACGTGAGGGTAAGGGTAAGGGTAAGAATAAGGGTAAGGGTAAGGGTAAGGGTAAGGGTAAGGGTAAGCTTAAGGGTAAAAGCAAACGTGAGGGTAAGGGTAAGGGTAAGAATAAGGGTAATGGTAAGGGTAAGGGTAAGGGTAAGGGAAAGGGTAAGGGTAAGGGTAAGGGTAAGGGTAAGGGTAAGGGTAAGGGTAAGGGTAAGGGTAAGGGTAAGGGTAAGGGTAAGGGTAAGGGTTAGGGTAAGGGTAAGGGTAAGGGTAAGGGTGAGGGTTAGGGTAAGGGTAAGGGTAAAGGCAAGGGTAAGGGTAAGGGTAAGGGTAAGGGTAAGGGTAAGGGTAAGAGTAAGGGTAAGGGTTAGGGTAAGGGTAAGGGTATGGGTAAGGGTAAGGGTAAGGGTAAGGGTAAGCTTAAGGGTAAAAGCAAGGGTAAGGGTAAGGGTAAGGGTAAGAATAAGGGTAAGGGTAAGGGTAAGGGTAAGGGTAAGGGTAAGGGTAAGGGTAAGGGTAAGGGTAAGGGTAAGGGTGAGGGTTAGGGTAAGGGTAAGGGTAAAGGAAAGGGTAAGGGTAAGGGTAAGGGTAAGGGTAAGAGGAAGGGTAAGGGTAAGCTAAATGCTAAGGGTAAGTGTAAGGGTAAGAATAAGGGTGAGGGTAAGGGTAAGGGTAAGGGTGAGGGTTAGGGTAAGGGTAAGGGTAAGGGAAAGGGTAAGGGTTAGGGTAAGGGTAAGGGTAAGGGTAAGGGTAAGGGTAAGAGTAAGGGTAAGGGTAAGGGTAAGGGTAAGGGTAAGGGTAAGAGTAAGGGTCAGGGTAAAGGTAAGGGTAAGCTTAAGGGTAAAAGCAAGGGTAGGGGTAAGGGTAAGGGTAAGAAAAAGTGTAAGGGTAAGGGTAAGGGTAAGGGTAAGGTTAAGTGTAAGGGTAAATGTAAGAGTAAGGGTAAGGGTAAGGGTAAGGGTAAGGGTAATTGTAAGGGTATGCATAAGGGTAAGGGTAAGGGTAAGGGTAAGAATAAGGGTTAGGAAAAGGGTAAGGGTAAGAGTAAGAGTAAGGGTAAGGGTAAGGGGAAGGGTAAGGGTAAGGTTAAGGGTAAGGGTAAGGGTAAGAGTAAGGGTAAGGGTGAGGTTAAGGGTAAGGGCATGGGTAAGGGTAAGGGTAAGGGTAAGGGTAAGGGTAAGGGTAAGGGTAAGGGTAAGGGTAAGGGTAAAAGCAAGGGTAAGGGTAAGGGTAAGGGTGAGAATAAGGGTATGGGTAAGGGTAAGGGTAAGGGTAAGGGTAAGGGTAACGGTAAGGGTAAGGGAAAGGGTAAGGGTAAATGTAAGAGTAAGGGTAAGGGTAAGGGTAAGGGTATGCTTAAGGGTAAGGGTAAGGGTAGGAATAAGGGTTAGGGTAAGGGTAAGGGTAAGGGTAAGGGTAAGGGTAAGGGTAAGGGTAAGGGTAAGGGTGAGGGTAAGGGTAAAGGTAAGGGTAAGCTTAAGGGTAAGCTTAAGGCTAAGGGTAAGGGTAAGGGTAAGGGTAAGGGTAAGGGTAAGCTTAAGGGTAAAAGCAAGGGTAGAGGTAAGGGTAAGGGTAAGAAAAAGTGTAAGGGTAAGGGTAAGGGTAAGGGTAAGGTTAAGGGTAAGGGTAAATGTAAGAGTAAGGGTAAGGGTAAGGGTAAGGGTAAGGGTAAGGGTAATTGTAAGGGTATGCTTAAGGGTAAGGGTAAGGGTAAGGGTAAGGGTAAGGGTAAGGGTAAGAGTAAGGGTGAGGGTAAGGGAAAGGGTAAGGGTAAGGGTAAGGGTAAGGGTCAGGGTAAGGGTAAGGGTAAGCTTAAGGGTAAAAGCAAGGGTAGGGGTAAGGGTAAGGGTAAGAAAAAGTGTAAGGGTAAGGGTAAGGGTAAGGGTAAGGTTAAGGGTAAGGGTAAATGTAAGAGTAAGGGTAAGGGTAAGGGTAAGGGTAAGGGTAATTGTAAGGGTATGCTTAAGGGTAAGTGTAAGGGTAAGGGTAAGAATAAGGGTTAGGGTAAGGGTAAGGGTAAGGGTAAGGGTAAGGGTAAGGGTAAGGGTAAGGGTAAGGGTAAGGGTAAGGGTAAGGGTAAGGGTAAGGGTAAGGGTAAGGGTAAGGGTAAGGGTAAGGGTAAGGGTAAGGGTAAGGGTAAGGGTAAGGGTAAGGGTAAGGGTAAGGGTAAGGGTAAGGGTAAGGGTAAGGGTAATGGTAAAAGCAAGGTTAAGGGTAAGGGTAAGGGTGAGAATAAGGGTATGGGTAAGGGTAAGGGTAAGGGTAAGGGTAAGGGTAACGGTAAGGGTAAGGGTAAGGGTAAGGGTAAATGTAAGAGTAAGGGTAAGGGTAAGGGTAAGGGTATGCTTAAGGGTAAGGGTAAGGGTAGGAATAAGGGTTAGGGTAAGGGTAAGGGTAAGGGTAAGGGTAAGGGTAAGGGTAAGGGTAAGGGTAAGGGTAAGGGTAAGGGTAAGGGTAAGGGTAAGGGTAAGGGTAAGGGTAAGGGTTAGGGTAAGGGTAAGGGTGAGGGTTAGGGTAAGGGTAAGGGTAAGGGTAAGGGTAAGGGTAAGGGTAAGGGTAAGGGTAAGGGTAAGAGTAAGGGTGAGGGTGAGGGTAAGGGTAAGTGTAAGGGTAAGGGTAAGGGTCAGGGTAAGGGTAAGGGTAAGCTTAAGGGTAAAAGCAAGGGTAGGGGTAAGGGTAAGGGTAAGAACAAGTGTAAGGGTAAGGGTAAGGGTAAGGGTAAGGGTAAGGTTAAGGGTAAGGGTAAATGTAAGAGTAAGGGTAAGGGTAAGGGTAAGGGTAAGGGTAAGGGTAATTGTAAGGGTATGCTTAAGGGTAAGGGTAAGGGTAAGGGTAAGAAAAAGGGTAAGGGTAAGGGTAAGGGTAAGGGTAAGGGTAAGGGTAAGGGTAAGGGTAAATGTAAGGGTAAGGGTAAGGGTAAGGGTAAGGGTAAGGGTGAGGGTAAGGGTAAGGGTAAGGGTAAGGGTCAGGGTAAGCTTAAGGCTAAGGGTAAGGGTAAGGAAAGAATAAGGGTGAGGGTAGGGGAAAGGGTAAGGGTAAGGGTATGCTTAAGGGTAAGGGTAAGGGTAAGGGTAAGAATAAGGGTTAGGGTAAGTGTAAGGGTAAGGGTAAGGGTAAGGTAAGGGTAAGGGTAAGGGTAAGGGTAAGGGTAAGGGTAAGGGTAAGGGAAAGGGTAAGGGTAAGGGTAATTGTAAGGGTAAGGGTAAGCTAAAGGCTGAGGGTAAGTGTAAGGGTAAGAATAAGGGTGAGGGTAAGGGTAAGGGTAAGGGTGAGGGTTAGGGTTAGGGTAAGGGTAAGGGTAAGGGAAAGGGTAAGGGTAAGCGTAAGGGTAAGGGTAAGGGTAAGGGTAAGGGTAAGAGTCAGGGTAAGGGTAAGGGTAAGGGTAAGGGTAAGGGTAAGGGTAAGGGTAAGGGTAAGGGTAAGGGTCAGGGTAAGGGTAAGGGTAAGCTTAAGGGTAAAAGCAAGGGTAGGGGTAAGGGTAAGGGTAAGAAAAAGTGTAAGGGTAAGGGTAAGGGTAAGGGTAAGGTTAAGGGTAAGGGTAAATGTGAGAGTAAGGGTAAGGGTAAGGGTAAGGGTAAGGGTAATTGTAAGGGTATGCTTAAGGGTAAAGGTAAGGGTAAGGGTAAGAATAAGGGTAAGGGAAAGAATAAGGGATAGGGTAAGGGTAAGGGTAAGGGTAAGGGTAAGGGAAAGGGTAAGGGTAAGGGTAAGGGTAAGGGTAAGGTTAAGGGTAAGGGTAAGGGTAAGGGTAAGGGTAAGGGTAAGGGTGAGGGTAAGGGTAAGGGTATGGGTAAGGGTAAGGATAAGGGTAAGGGTAAGGGTAAGGGTAAGGGTAAGGGTAAGGGTAAGGGTAAGGGTAAGGGTAAGGGTAAGGGTAAGGGTAAGGGTAAGGGTAAGGGTAAGGGTAAGGGTAAAAGCAAGGGTAAGGGTAAGGGTAAGGGTGAGAATAAGGGTATGGGTAAGGGTAAGGGTAAGGGTAAGGGTAACGGTAAGGGTAAGGGTAAGGGTAAGGGTAAGGATAAATGTAAGAGTAAGGGTAAGGGTAAGGGTATGCTTAAGGGTAAGGGTAAGGGTAGGAATAAGTGTTAGGGTAAGGGTAAGGGTAAGGGTAAGGGTAAGGGTAAGGGTAAGGGTAAGGGTAAGGGTGAGGGTAAGGGTAAGGGTAAGGGTAAGGGTAAGGGTAAGCTTAAGGCTAAGGGTAAGGGTAAGGGTAAGGGTAAGGGTAAGGGTAAGGGTAAGGGTAAGGGTAAGGGTAAGGGTAAGGGTAAGGGTAAGAGTAAGGGTGAGGGTAAGGGTAAAGGTAAGGGTAAGGGTAAGGGTGAGGGTAAGGGTCAGGGTAAGGGTAAGGGTAAGCTTAAGGGTAAAAGCAAGGGTAGGGGTAAGGGTAAGGGTAAGAAAAATTGTAAGGGTAAGGGTAAGGGTAAGGGTAAGGTTAAGGGTAAGGGTAAATGTAAGAGTAAGGGTAAGGGTAAGGGTAAGGGTAAGGGTAATTGTAGGGGTATGCTTAAGGGTAAGGGTAAGGGTAAGGGTAAGAATAAGGTTTAGGCTAAGGGTAAGGGTAAGGGTAAGGGTAAGGGTAAAGGTAAGGGTAAGGGTAAGGGTAAGGGTAAGGGTAAGGGTAAAAGCAAGGGTAAGGGTAAGGGTAAGGGTGAGAATAAGGGTATGGGTAAGGGTAAGGTTAAGGGTAAGGGTAACGGTAAGGGTAAGGGTAAGGGTAAGGGTAAATGTAAGAGTAAGGGTAAGGGTAAGGGTAAGGGTATGCTTAAGGGTAAGGGTAAGGGTAGGAATAAGGGTTAGGGTAAGGGTAAGGGTAAGGGTAAGGGTAAGGGTAAGGGTAAGGGTAAGGGTAAGGGTAAGGGTAAGGGTAAGGGTAAAGGTAAGGGTAAGGGTAAGGGTGAGGGTAAGGGTAAGGGTAAGGGTAAGGGTAAGGGTAAGGGTAAGGGTAAGGGTAAGGGTAAGGGTAAGGGTAAGGGTAAGGGTAAGAGTAAGGGTGAGGGTAAGGGTAAGGGTAAGGGTAAGGGTAAGGGTAAGGGTAAGCTTAAGGGTAAAAGCAAGGGTAGGGGTAAGGGTAAGGGTAAGAAAAAGTGTAAGGGTAGGGGTAAGGGTAAGGGTAAGGTTAAGGGTAAGGGTAAATGTAAGAGTGAGGGTAAGGGTAAGGGTAAGGGTAAGGGTAAGGGTAATTGTAAGGGTATGCTTAAGGGTGAGGGTAAGGGTAAGGGTAAGAATAAGGGTTAGGGTAAGGGTAAGGGTAAGGGTAAGGGTCAGGGTAAGGGTAAGGGTAAGGGTAAGGGTAAGGGTAAGGGTAAGGGTAAGGGTAAGGGTGAGGGTAAGGGTAAGGGTAAGGGTAAGGGTAAGGGTAAGCTTAAGGCTAAGGGTAAGGGTAAGGAAAGAATAAGGGTGAGGGTAGGGGAAAGGGTAAGGGTAAGGGTAAGGGTATGCTTAAGGGTAAGGGTAAGGGTAAGGGTAAGAATAAGGGTTAGGGTAAGTGTAAGGGTAAGGGTAAGGGTAAGGGTAAGGGTAAGGTTAAGGGTAAGGGAAAGGGTAAGGGTAAGGGTAAGGGTAAGGGTAAGGGTAAGGGTAAGGGTAAGGCTAAGGGTAAGGGTAAGGGTAAGGGTAAGAATAAGGGTAAGGGTAAGGGTGAGGGTAAGGGTAAGGGTAAGGGTAAGGGTAAGAATAAGGGTAAGGGTAAGGGTAAGGGTGAGGGTAAGGGTAAGGGTAAGAGTAAGGGAAAGGGTAAGGGTAAGGGTAAGCTTTAGGGTAAAATCAAGGGTGAGGATAAGGGTAAGGGTAAGAATAAGGGTAAGGGTAAGGGTAAGGGTAAGGGTAAGGGTTAGATTAAGGGTAAAAGTAAGGGTGAGGGTAAGGGTAAGGGTAAGGGTAAGGGTAAGGGTAATGGTAAGGGTAAGGGTAAGGGGAAAGGTAAGGTTTAGGGTAAGGGTAAACTTAAGGGTAAAAGCAAGGGCAAGGGTCAGGGTAAGGGTAAGGGTAAGAATAAGGGAAACGGTAAGGGTAAGGGTAAGGGTAAGGGTAAGAGTAAGGGTAAGGGTAAGGGTAAGGGTAAGGGTATGGGTAAGCTTAAGGGTAAAAGCAAACGTGAGGGTAAGGGTAAGGGTAAGAATAAGGGTAAGGGTAAGGGTAAGGGTAAGGGTAAGGGTAAGGGTAAGGGTAAGCTTAAGGGTAAAAGCAAGGGTAGGGGTAAGGGTAAGGGTAAGAAAAAGTGTAAGGGTAGGGGTAAGGGTAAGGGTAAGGTTAAGGGTAAGGGTAAATGTAAGAGTAAGGTTAAGGGTAAGGGTAAGGGTAAGGGTAAGGGTAATTGTAAGGGTATGCTTAAGGGTGAGGGTAAGGGTAAGGGTAAGAATAAGGGTTAGGGTAAGGGTAAGGGTAAGGGTAAGGGTCAGGGTAAGGGTAAGGGTAAGGGTAAGGGTAAGGGTAAGGGTAAGGGTAAGGGTGAGGGTAAGGGTAAGGGTAAGGGTAAGGGTAAGGGTAAGCTTAAGGCTAAGGGTAAGGGTAAGGAAAGAATAAGGGTGAGGGTAGGGGAAAGGGTAAGGGTAAGGGTAAGGGTATGCTTAAGGGTAAGGGTAAGGGTAAGGGTAAGAATAAGGGTTAGGGTAAGTGTAAGGGTAAGGGTAAGGGTAAGGGTAAGGGTAAGGTTAAGGGTAAGGGAAAGGGTAAGGGTAAGGGTAAGGGTAAGGGTAAGGGTAAGGGTAAGGGTAAGGGTAAGGCTAAGGGTAAGGGTAAGGGTAAGGGTAAGAATAAGGGTAAGGGTAAGGGTAAGGGTAAGGGTAAGGGTAAGGGTAAGGGTAAGGGTAAGGGTAAGGGTAAGGGTAAGGGTAAGGGTGAGGGTAAGGGTAAGGGTAAGAGTAAGGGAAAGGGTAAGGGTAAGGGTAAGCTTGAGGGTAAAATCAAGGGTGAGGATAAGGGTAAGGGTAAGAATAAGGGTAAGGGTAAGGGTAAGGGTAAGGGTAAGGGTTAGATTAAGGGTAAGAGTAAGGGTGAGGGTAAGGGTAAGGGTAAGGGTAAGGGTAAGGGTAAGGGTAAGGGTAAGGGTAAGGGGAAAGGTAAGGTTAAGGGTAAGGGTAAACTTAAGGGTAAAAGCAAGGGCAAGGGTCAGGGTAATGGTAAGGGTAAGAATAAGGGAAACGGTAAGGGTAAGGGTAAGGGTAAGGGTAAGGGTAAGGGTAAGGGTAAGGGTAAGGGTAAGGGTAAGAGTAAGGGTAAGGGTAAGGGTAAGGGTATGGGTAAGCTTAAGGGTAAAAGCAAACGTGAGGGTAAGGGTAAGGGTAAGAATAAGGGTAAGGGTAAGGGTAAGGGTAAGGGTAAGGGTAAGGGTAAGGGTTAGGGTAAGGGTAAGGGTAAGGGTAAGGGTAAGGGTAAGGGTAAGGTTAACGGTAAGGGTAAGGGTAAGGGTAAGGGTAAGGGTAAGTGTAAGGGTAAGGATAAGGGTAAGGGTAAGGGTAAGGGTAAGGGTAAGCTTAAGGGTAAAAGCAAGGGTAAGGGTAAGGGTAAGGGTAAGAATAAGGGTAAAAGTAAGGGTAAGGGTAAGGGTAAGGGTAAGGGTAAGGGTAAGGGTAAGGGTAAGGGTAAGGGTAAGGGTAAGGGTAAGGGTAAGGGTAAGGGTAAGGGTAAGGGTAAGGGTAAGGGTAAGGGAAAGGGTAAGGGTAAGGGTAAGGGTAAGTGTAAGTGTAAGCTTAAGGGTAAAAGCAAGGGTAAGGGTAAGGTTAAGGGTAAGAATAAGGCTAAGGGTAAGGATAAGGGTAAGAGTAAGGGTAAGAGTATGGGTAACGGTAAGGGTAAGGGTAAGGGTAAGGGTGAGGGAAAGGGTAAGGGTAAGGGTAAGGGTAAGGGTAAGCTTAAGGGTAAAAGCAAGGGTAAGGGTAAGGGTAAGAATAAGGGTAAGGGTAAGGGTAAGGGTAATGGTAAGGGTAAGGGTAAGGGTAAGGGTAAGGGTAAGGGTAAGGGTAAGGGTAATGGTAAGGGTATAGGAAAGGGTAAGGGTGAAGGTAAGGGTAAGGGTGAGGGTAAGGGTAAGGGTAAGGGTAAGGGTAAGCTTAAGGGTAAGGGTAAGGGTAAGGGTGAGAATAAGGGTAAGGGTAAGGGTACGGGTAAGGGTAAGGGTAAGGTTAAGGGTAAGGGTAAGGGTAAGGGTAAGGGTAAGGGTAAGGGTAAGGGTAAGGGTAAGGGTAAGGGTAAGGGTATGGGTAAGGGTAAGGGTAAGGGTAAGGGTAAGGGTAAGGGTAAAAGCAAGGGTAAGGGTAAGGGTGAGAATAAGGGTATGGGTAAGGGTAAGGGTAAGGGTAAGGGTAAGGGTAAGGGTAACGGTAAGGGTTAGGGTAAGGGTAAAGGTAAGGGTAGGGGTAAGGTTAAGGGAAAGGGTAAGGGTAAGGGAAAGGGAAAGGGAAAGGGTAAGGGTAAGGGTAAGGGTAAGAATAAGGGTAAAAGTAAGGGTAAGGGTAAGGGTAAGGGTAAGGGTAAGGGTAAGGGTAAGGGTAAGGGTAAGGGTAAGGGTAAGGGTAAGGGTAAGGGTAAGGGTAAGGGTAAGGGTAAGGGTAAGGGTAAGGGAAAGGGTAAGGGTAAGGGTAAGGGTAAGTGTAAGTGTAAGCTTAAGGGTAATAGCAAGGGTAAGGGTAAGGTTAAGGGTAAGAATAAGGCTAAGGGTAAGGATAAGGGTAAGAGTAAGGGTAAGAGTATGGGTAAGGGTAAGGGTAAGGGTAAGGGTAAGGGTGAGGGTAATGGTAAGGGTAAGGGTAAGGGTAAGGGTAAGCTTAAGGGTAAAAGCAAGGGTAAGGGTAAGGGTAAGAATAAGGGTAAGGGTAAGGGTAAGGGTAATGGTAAGGGTAAGGGTAAGGGTAAGGGTAAGGGTAAGGGTAAGGGTAATGGTAAGGGTATAGGAAAGGGTAAGGGTGAAGGTAAGGGTAAGGGTGAGGGTAAGGGTAAGGGTAAGGGTAAGGGTAAGCTTAAGGGTGAAAGCAAGGGTAAGGGTAAGGGTAAGGGTGAGAATAAGGGTAAGGGTAAGGGTACGGGTAAGGGTAAGGGTAAGAATAAGGGAAAGGGTAAGGTTACGGGTAAGGGTGAGGGTAAGGGTAAGGGTAAGTGTAAGGGTAAGGGTAAGGGTAAGGGTAAGGGTAAGAGTAAGGGTAAGGGTAAGGGTAAGGGTAAGGGTAAGGGTAAGGGTGAGGGTAAGGGTAAGGGTGAGGGTAAGGGTAAGGGTAAGGGTAGGGGTAAGGGTAAGGGTAAGGGTAAGGGTAAGGGTAAGGGTAAGGGTAAGGGTAAGGGTAAGGGTAAGGGTAAGGGTAAGGGTATGGGTAAGGGTCAGGGTAAGGGTAAGGGTAAGGGTAAGGGTAAGGGTAAGGGTAAGGGTAAGGGTAAGGGTAAGGGTAAGGGTAAAAGTAAGGGTAAGGGTAAGGGTAAGGGTGAGAATAAGGGTATGGGTAAGGGTAAGGGTAAGGGTAAGGGTAAGGGTAAGGGTAAGGGTAGGAATAAGGGTTAGGGTAAGGGTAAGGGAAAGGGTAAGGGTAAGGGTAAGGGTAAGGGTAAGGGTGAGAGTAAGGGTAAGGGTAAGGGTAAGGGTAAGCTTAAGGCTAAGGGTAAGGGTAAGGGTAAGAATAAGGTTGAGGGTAAGGGTAAGGGTAAGGGTGAGGGTTAGGGTAAGGGTAAGGGTAAGGGAAAGGGTAAGGGTAAGGGTAAGGGTAAGGGTAAGTTTAAGGGTAAGGGTAAGGGTAAGAGTAGGGGTAAGGGTAAGGGCAAGGGTAAGGGTAAGGGTAAGGGTAAGGGTAAGGGTAAGGGTCAGGGTAAGGGTAAGGGTAAGCTTAAGGGTAAAAGCAAGGGTAGGGGTAAGGGTAAGGGTAAGAAAAAGTGTAAGGGTAAGGGTAAGGGTAAGGGTAAGGTTAAGGGTAAGGGTAAATGTAAGAGTAAGGGTAAGGGTAAGGGTAAGGGTAAGGGTAATTGTAAGGGTATGCTTAAGGGTAAGGGTAAGGGTAAGAATAAGGGTTAGGGTAAGGGTAAGGGTAAGGGTAAGGGTAAGGGTAAGGGTAAGGGTAAGGGTAAGGGTAAGGGTAAGGGTAAGGGTAAGGGTAAGTGTAAGGGTAAGGGTAAGGGTAAGGGTAAGGGTGAGGGTAAGGGTAAGGCTAAGGGCAAGGGTAAGGGTAAGCTTAAGGCTAAGGGTAAGGGTAAGGAAAGAATAAGGGTGAGGGTAGGGGAAAGGGTAAGGGTAAGGGTAAGGGTAAGGGTAAGGGTAAGGGTAAGCTTAAGGGTAAAAGCAAACGTGAGGGTAAGGGTAAGGGTAAGAATAAGGGTAATGGTAAGGGTAAGGGTAAGGGTAAGGGAAAGGGTAAGGGTAAGGGTAAGGGTAAGGGTAAGGGTAAGGGTAAGGGTAAGGGTAAGGGTAAGGGTAAGGGTAAGGGTAAGGGTTAGGGTAAGGGTAAGGGTAAGGGTGAGGGTTAGAGTAAGGGTAAGGGTAAAGGAAAGGGTAAGGGTAAGGGTAAGGGTAAGGGTAAGGGTAAGGGTAAGAGTAAGGGTAAGGGTAAGGGTAAGGGTAAGGGTAAGGGTAAGGGTAAGGGTAAGGGTAAGGGTAAGCTTAAGGGTAAAAGCAAGGGTAAGGGTAAGGGTAAGGGTAAGAATAAGGGTAAGGGTAAGGGTAAGGGTAAGGGTAAGGGTAAGGGTAAGGGTAAGGGTAAGGGTGAGGGTTAGGGTAAGGGTAAGGGTAAAGGAAAGGGTAAGGGTAAGGGTAAGGGTAAGGGTAAGAGTAAGGGTAAGGGTAAGCTAAAGGCTAAGGGTAAGTGTAAGGGTAAGAATAAGGGTGAGGGTGAGGGTAAGGGTAAGGGTGAGGGTTAGGGTAAGGGTAAGGGTAAGGGAAAGGGTAAGGGTTAGGGTAAGGGTAAGGGTAAGGGTAAGGGTAAGGGTAAGAGTAAGGGTAAGGGTAAGGGTAAGGGTAAGGGTAAGGGTAAGGGTAAGGTTCAGGGTAAAGGTAAGGGTAAGCTTAAGGGTAAAAGCAAGGGTAGGGGTAAGGGTAGGGGTAAGAAAAAGTGTAAGGGTAAGGGTAAGAGTAAGGGTAAGGTTAAGGGTAAGGGTAAATGTAAGAGTAAGGGTAAGGGTAAGGGTAAGGGTAAGGGTAATTGTAAGGGTATGCTTAAGGGTAAGGGTAAGGGTAAGGGTGAGAATAAGGGTTAGGGTAAGGGTAAGGGTAAGAGTAAGAGTAAGGGTAAGGGTAAGGGGAAGGGTAAGGGTAAGGTTAAGGGTAAGGGTATGGGTAAGGGTAAGGGTAAGGGTAAGGGTAAGGGTAAGGGTAAGGGTAAGGGTAAGGGTAAGGGTAAGGGTAAAAGCAAGGGTAAGGGTAAGGGTAAGGGTGAGAATAAGGGTATGGGTAAGGGTAAGGGTAAGGGTAAGGGTAAGGGTAACGGTAAGGGTAAGGGAAAGGGTAAGGGTAAATGTAAGAGTAAGGGTAAGGGTAAGGGTAAGGGTATGCTTAAGGGTAAGGGTAAGGGTAGGAATAAGGGTTAGGGTAAGGGTAAGGGTAAGGGTAAGGGTAAGGGTAAGGGTAAGGGTAAGGGTGAGGGTAAGGGTAAGGGTAAGGGTAAGCTTAAGGCTAAGGGTAAGGGTAAGGGTAAGGGTAAGGGTAAGGGTAAGCTTAAGGGTAAAAGCAAGGTTAGGGATAAGGGTAAGGGTAAGAAAAAGTGTAAGGGTAAGGGTAAGGGTAAGGGTAAGGTTAAGGGTAAGGGTAAATGTAAGAGTAAGGGTAAGGGTAAGGGTAAGGGTAAGGGTAAGGGTAATTGTAAGGGTATGCTTAAGGGTAAGGGTAAGGGTAAGGGTAAGGGTAAGGGTAAGGGTAAGGGTAAGGGTAAGAGTAAGGGTGAGGGTAAGGGAAAGGGTAAGGGTAAGGGTAAGGGTAAGGGTCAGGGTAAGGGTAAGGGTAAGCTTAAGGGTAAAAGCAAGGGTAGGGGTAAGGTAAGGGTAAGAAAAAGTGTAAGGGTAAGGGTAAGGGTAAGGGTAAGGTTAAGGGTAAGGGTAAAGGTAAGAGTAAGGGTAAGGGTAAGGGTAAGGGTAAGGGTAAGGGTAATTGTAAGGGTATGCTTAAGGGTAAGGGTAAGGGTAAGGGTAAGAATAAGGGTTAGGGTAAGGGTAAGGGTAAGGGTAAGGGTAAGGGTAAGGGTAAGGGTAAGGGTAAGGGTAAGGGTAAGGGTAAGGGTAAGGGTAAGGGTAAGGGTAAGGGTAAGGGTAAGGGTAAGGGTAAGGGTAAGGGTAAGGGTAAGGGTAAGGGTAAGGGTAAGGGTAAGGGTAAGGGTAAGGGTAAGGGTAAAAGCAAGGGTAAGGGTAAGGGTAAATGTGAGAATAAGGGTATGGGTAAGGGTAAGGGTAAGGGTAAGGGTAAGGGTAACGGTAAGGGTAAGGGTAAGGGTAAGGGTAAATGTAAGAGTAAGGGTAAGGGTAAGGGTAAGGGTATGCTTAAGGGTAAGGGTAAGGGTAGGAATAAGGGTTAGGGTAAGGGTAAGGGTAAGGGTAAGGGTAAGGGTAAGGGTAAGGGTAAGGGTAAGGGTAAGGGTAAGGGTAAGGGTAAGGGTAAGGGTAAGGGTAAGGGTGAGGGTTAGGGTAAGGGTAAGGGTAAGGGTAAGGGTAAGGGTAAGGGTAAGGGTAAGGGTAAGGGTAAGAGTAAGGGTGAGGGTAAGGGTAAGGGTAAGTGTAAGGGTAAGGGTAAGGGTCAGGGTAAGGGTAAGGGTAAGCTTAAGGGTAAAAGCAAGGGTAGGGGTAAGGGTAAGGGTAAGAAAAAGTGTAAGGGTAAGGGTAAGGGTAAGGGTAAGGGTAAGGTTAAGGGTAAGGGTAAATGTAAGAGTAAGGGTAAGGGTAAGGGTAAGGGTAAGGGTAAGGGTAATTGTAAGGGTATGCTTAAGGGTAAGGGTAAGGGTAAGGGTAAGAATAAGGGTAAGGGTAAGGGTAAGGGTAAGGGTAAGGGTAAGGGTAAGGGTAAAAGTAAGGGTAAGGGTAAGGGTAAGGGTAAGGGTGAGGGTAAGGGTAAGGGTGAGGGTAAGGGTAAGGGTAAGGGTCAGGGTAAGCTTAAGGCTAAGGGTAAGGGTAAGGAAAGAATAAGGGTGAGGGTAGGGGAAAGGGTAAGGGTAAGGGTATGCTTAAGGGTAAGGGTAAGGGTAAGGGTAAGAATAAGGGTTAGGGTAAGTGTAAGGGTAAGGGTAAGGGTAAGGGTGAGGGTAAGGGTAAGGGTAAGGGTAAGGGTAAGGGAAAGGGTAAGGGTAAGGGTAAGTGTAAGGGTAAGGGTAAGGGTAAGGCTAAGGGTAAGAGTAAGGGTGAGAGTAAGGGTAAGGGTAAGCTAAAGGCTAAGGGTAAGTGTAAGGGTAAGAATAAGGGTGAGGGTAAGGGTAAGGGTAAGGGTGAGGGTTAGGGTAAGGGTAAGGGTAAGGGAAAGGGTGAGGGTAAGGGTAAGGGTGAGGGTAAGGGTAAGGGTGAGGGTAAGAGTAAGGGTAAGGGTAAGCTAAAGGCTGAGGGTAAGTGTAAGGGTAAGAATAAGGGTGAGGGTAAGGGTAAGGGTAAGGGTGAGGGTTAGGGTAAGGGTAAGGGTAAGGGAAAGGGTAAGGGTAAGCGTAAGGGTAAGGGTAAGGGTAAGGGTAAGGGTAAGGGTAAGGGTAAGGGTAAGGGTAAGAGTCAGGGTAAGGGTAAGGGTAAGGGTAAGGGTAAGGGTAAGGGTAAGGGTAAGGGTAAGGGTAAGGGTCAGGGTAAGGGTAAGGGTAAGCTTAAGGGTAAAAGCAAGGGTAGGGGTAAGGGTAAGGGTAAGAAAAAGTGTAAGGGTAAGGGTAAGGGTAAGGGTAAGGGTAAGGGTAAGGGTAAGGGTAAGGGTAAGGGTAAGGGTAAAAGCAAGGGTAAGGGTAAGGGTAAGGGTGAGAATAAGGGTATGGGTAAGGGTAAGGGTAAGGGTAAGGGTAACGGTAAGGGTAAGGGTAAGGGTAAGGGTAAATGTAAGAGTAAGGGTAAGGGTAAGGGTAAGGGTATGCTTAAGGGTAAGGGTAAGGGTAGGAATAAGGGTTAGGGTAAGGGTAAGGGTAAGGGTAAGGGTAAGGGTAAGGGTAAGGGTAAGGGTAAGGGTAAGGGTAAGGGTAAGGGTAAGGGTAAGGGTAAGGGTAAGGGTAAGGGTAAGGATAAGGGTAAGGGTAAGGGTGAGGGTTAGGGTAAGGGTAAGGGTAAGGGTAAGGGTAAGGGTAAGGGTAAGGGTAAGGGTAAGGGTAAGAGTTAGGGTGAGGGTAAGGGTAAGGGTAAGTGTAAGGGTAAGGGTAAGGGTCAGGGTAAGGGTAAGGGTAAGCTTAAGGGTAAAAGCAAGGGTAGGGGTAAGGGTAAGGGTAAGAAAAAGTGTAAGGGTAAGGGTAAGGGTAAGGGTAAGGTTAAGGGTAAGGGTAAATGTAAGAGTAAGGGTAAGGGTAAGGGTAAGGGTAAGGGTAAGGGTAATTGTAAGGGTATGCTTAAGGGTAAGGGTAAGGGTAAGGGTAAGAATAAGGGTAAGGGTAAGGGTAAGGGTAAGGGTAAAGGTAAGGGTAAGGGTAAGGGTAAGGGTAAGGGTAAGGGTAAGGGTAAGGGTAAGGGTAAGGGTAAGGGTAAGGGTAAGGGTGAGGGTAAGGGTAAGGGTAAGGGTAAGGGTCAGGGTAAGCTTAAGGCTAAGGGTAAGGGTAAGGAAAGAATAAGGGTGAGGGTAGGGTAAAGGGTAAGGGTAAGGGTATGCTTAAGGGTAAGGGTAAGGGTAAGGGTAAGAATAAGGGTTAGGGTAAGTGTAAGGGTAAGGGTAAGGGTAAGGGTAAGGGTAAGGGTAAGGGTAAGGGTAAGGGTAAGGGTAAGGGTAAGGGAAAGGGTAAGGGTAAGGGTAAGGGTAAGTGTAAGGGTAAGGGTAAGGGTAAGGCTAAGGGTAAGGGTAAGGGTGAGAGTAAGGGTAAGGGTAAGCTAAAGGCTAAGGGTAAGTGTAAGGGTAAGAATAAGGGTGAGGGTAAGGGTAAGGGTAAGGGTGAGGGTTAGGGTAAGGGTAAGGGTAAGGGAAAGGGTGAGGGTAAGGGTAAGGGTGAGGGTAAGGGTAAGGGTGAGGGTAAGAGTAAGGGTAAGGGTAAGCTAAAGGCTGAGGGTAAGTGTAAGGGTAAGAATAAGGGTGAGGGTAAGGGTAAGGGTAAGGGTGAGGGTTAGGGTAAGGGTAAGGGTAAGGGAAAGGGTAAGGGTAAGCGTAAGGGTAAGGGTAAGGGTAAGGGTAAGGGTAAGAGTCAGGGTAAGGGTAGGGGTAAGGGTAAGGGTAAGGGTAAGGGTAAGGGTAAGGTTAAGGGTAAGGGTAAGGGTCAGGGTAAGGGTAAGGGTAAGCTTAAGGGTAAAAGCAAGGGTAGGGGTAAGGGTAAGGGTAAGAAAAAGTGTAAGGGTAAGGGTAAGGGTAAGGGTAAGGTTAAGGGTAAGGGTAAATGTGAGAGTAAGGGTAAGGGTAAGGGTAAGGGTAATTGTAAGGGTATGCTTAAGGGTAAAGGTAAGGGTAAGGGTAAGAATAAGGGTTAGGGTAAGAATAAGGGATAGGGTAAGGGTAAGGGTAAGGGTAAGGGTAAGGGTAAGGGTAAGGTTAAGGGTAAGGGTAAGGGTAAGGGTAAGGGTAAGGGTAAGGGTGAGGGTAAGGGTAATGGTATGGGTAAGGGTAAGGATAAGGGTAAGGGTAAGGGTAAGGGTAAGGGTAAGGGTAAGGGTAAGGGTGAGGGTAAGGGTAAGGGTATTGGTAAGGGTAAGGGTAAGGGTAAGGGTAAGGGTAAAAGCAAGGGTAAGGGTAAGGGTAAGGGTGAGAATAAGGGTATGGGTAAGGGTAAGGGTAAGAGTAAGGGTAACGGTAAGGGTAAGGGTAAGGGTAAGGATAAATGTAAGAGTAAGGGTAAGGGTAAAGGTATGCTTAAGGGTAAGGGTAAGGGTAGGAATAAGGGTTAGGGTAAGGGTAAGGGTAAGGGTAAGGGTAAGGGTAAGGGTAAGGGTAAGGGTAAGGGTGAGGGTAAGGGTAAGGGTAAGGGTAAGGGTAAGGGTAAGCTTAAGGCTAAGGGTAAGGGTAAGGGTAAGGGTAAGGGTAAGGGTAAGGGTAAGGGTAAGGGTAAGGGTAAGGGTAAGGGTAAGGGTAAGGGTAAGAGTAAGGGTGAGGGTAAGGGTAAGGGTAAGGGTAAGGGTAAGGGTAAGGGTAAGGGTCAGGGTAAGGGTAAGGGTTAGCTTTAGGGTAAAAGCAAGGGTAGGGGTAAGGGTAAGGGTAAGAAAAATTGTAAGGGTAAGGGTAAGGGTAAGGGTAAGGTTAAGGGTAAGGGTAAATGTAAGAGTAAGGGTAAGGGTAAGGGTAAGGGTAAGGGTAATTGTAAGGGTATGCTTAAGGGTAAGGGTATGCTTAAGGGTAAGGGTAAGGGTAAGGGTAAGAATAAGGTTTAGGCTAAGGGTAAGGGTAAGGGTAAGGGTAAGGGTAAGGGTAAAGGTAAGGGTAAGGGTAAGGGTAAGGGTAAGGGTAAGGGTAAGGGTAAAAGCAAGGGTAAGGGTAAGGGTAAGGGTGAGAATAAGGGTATGGGTAAGGGTAAGGTTAAGGGTAAGGGTAACGGTAAGGGTAAGGGTAAGGGTAAGGGTAAATGTAAGAGTAAGGGTAAGGGTAAGGGTAAGGGTATGCTTAAGGGTAAGGGTAAGGTTAGGAATAAGGGTTAGGGTAAGGGTAAGGGTAAGGGTAAGGGTAAGGGTAAGGGTAAGGGTAAGGGTAAGGGTAAGGGTAAGGGTAAGGGTAAGGGTAAGGGTAAGGGTAAGGGTAAGGGTGAGGGTAAGGGTAAGGGTAAGGGTAAGGGTAAGGGTAAGGGTAAGGGTAAGGGTAAGGGTAAGAGTAAGGGTGAGGGTAAGGGTAAGGGTAAGGGTAAGGGTAAGGGTAAGGGTAAGCTTAAGGGTAAAAGCAAGGGTAGGGGTAAGGGTAAGGGTAAGAAAAAGTGTAAGGGTAGGGGTAAGGGTAAGGGTAAGGTTAAGGGTAAGGGTAAATGTAAGAGTAAGGGTAAGGGTAAGGGTAAGGGTAAGGGTAAGGGTAATTGTAAGGGTATGCTTAAGGGTGAGGGTAAGGGTAAGGGTAAGAATAAGGGTTAGGGTAAGGGTAAGGGTAAGGGTAAGGGTCAGGGTAAGGGTAAGGGTAAGGGTAAGGGTAAGGGTAAGGGTGAGGGTAAGGGTAAGGGTAAGGGTTAGGGTAAGGGTAAGCTTAAGGCTAAGGGTAAGGGTAAGGAAAGAATAAGGGTGAGGGTAGGGGAAAGGGTAAGGGTAAGGGTAAGGGTATGCTTAAGGGTAAGGGTAAGGGTAAGGGTAAGAATAAGGGTTAGGGTAAGTGTAAGGGTAAGGGTAAGGGTAAGGGTAAGGGTAAGGTTAAGGGTAAGGGAAAGGGTAAGGGTAAGGGTAAGGGTAAGGGTAAGGGTAAGGGTAAGGGTAAGGGTAAGGGTAAGGGTAAGGCTAAGGGTAAGGGTAAGGGTAAGGGTAAGAATAAGGGTAAGGGTAAGGGTGAGGGTAAGGGTAAGGGTAAGGGTCAGGGTAAGAATAAGGGTAAGAGTAAGGGTAAGGGTGAGGGTAAGGGTAAGGGTAAGAGTAAGGGAAAGGGTAAGGGTAAGGGTAAGCTTGAGGGTAAAATCAAGGGTGAGGATAAGGGTAAGGGTAAGAATAAGGGTAAGGGTAAGGGTAAGGGTAAGGGTAAGGGTTAGATTAAGGGTAAGAGTAAGGGTGAGGGTAAGGGTAAGGGTAAGGGTAAGGGTAAGGGTAAGGGTAAGGGTAAGGGGAAAGGTAAGGTTTAGGGTAAGGGTAAACTTAAGGGTAAAAGCAAGGGCAAGGGTCAGGGTAAGGGTAAGGGTAAGAATAAGGGAAACGGTAAGGGTAAGGGTAAGGGTAAGGGTAAGAGTAAGGGTAAGGGAAAGGGTAAGGGTAAGGGTATGGGTAAGCTTAAGGGTAAAAGCAAACGTGAGGGTAAGGGTAAGGGTAAGAATAAGGGTAAGGGTAAGGGTAAGGGTAAGGGTAAGGGTAAGGGTAAGCTTAAGGGTAAAAGCAAGGGTAGGGGTAAGGGTAAGGGTAAGAAAAAGTGTAAGGGTAGGGGTAAGGGTAAGGGTAAGGTTAAGGGTAAGGGTAAATGTAAGAGTAAGGGTAAGGGTAAGGGTAAGGGTAAGGGTAAGGGTAAGGGTAATTGTAAGGGTATGCTTAAGGGTGAGGGTAAGGGTAAGGGTAAGAATAAGGGTTAGGGTAAGGGTAAGGGTAAGGGTAAGGGTCAGGGTAAGGGTAAGGGTAAGAATAAGGGTAAGGGTAAGGGTAAGGGTGAGGGTAAGGGTAAGGGTAAGGGTAAGGGTAAGGGTAAGCTTAAGGCTAAGGGTAAGGGTAAGGAAAGAATAAGGGTGAGGGTAGGGGAAAGGGTAAGGGTAAGGGTAAGGGTATGCTTAAGGGTAAGGGTAAGGGTAAGGGTAAGGGTAAGGGTAAGGGTAAGGGTAAGGGTAAGGCTAAGGGTAAGGGTAAGGGTAAGGGTAAGAATAAGGGTAAGGGTAAGGGTAAGGGTAAGGGTAAGGGTAAGGGTAAGGGTAAGGGTAAGGGTAAGGGTAAGAATAAGGGTAAGGGTAAGGGTAAGGGTGAGGGTAAGGGTAAGGGTAAGAGTAAGGGAAAGGGTAAGGGTAAGGGTAAGCTTGAGGGTAAAATCAAGGGTGAGGATAAGGGTAAGGGTAAGAATAAGGGTAAGGGTAAGGGTAAGGGTAAGGGTAAGGGTAAGGGTTAGATTAAGGGTAAGAGTAAGGGTGAGGGTAAGGGTAAGGGTAAGGGTAAGGGTAAGGGTAAGGGTAAGGGTAAGGGGAAAGGTAAGGTTAAGGGTAAGGGTAAACTTAAGGGTAAAAGCAAGGGCAAGGGTCAGGGTAAGGGTAAGGGTAAGAATAAGGGAAACGGTAAGGGTAAGGGTAAGGATAAGGGTAAGGGTAAGGGTAAGGGTAAGGGTAAGAGTAAGGGTAAGGGTAAGGGTAAGGGTAAGGGTATGGGTAAGCTTAAGGGTAAAAGCAAACGTGAGGGTAAGGGTAAGGGTAAGAATAAGGGTAAGGGTAAGGGTAAGGGTAAGGGTAAGGGTAAGGGTAAGGGTAAGGGTAACGGTAAGGGTAAGGGTAAGGGTAAGGGTAACGGTAAGGGTAAGGGTAAGGGTAAGGGTAAGGGTAAGTGTAAGGGTAAGGATAAGGGTAAGGGTAAGGGTAAGGGTAAGGGTAAGCTTAAGGGTAAAAGCAAGGGTAAGGGTAAGGGTAAGGGTAAGAATAAGGGTAAGGGTAAGGGTAAGGGTAAGGGTAAGGGTAAGGGTAAGGGTAAGGGTAAAGGGTAAGGGTAAGGGTAAGGGTAAGGGTAAGGGTAAGGGTAAGGGTAAGTGTAAGGGTAAGGGTAAGGGTAAGGGTAGGGGTAAGGGTAAGGGTAAGGGTAAGGGAAAGGGTAAGGGTAAGGGTAGGGGTAAGTGTAAGTGTAAGCTTAAGGGTAAAAGCAAGGGTAAGGGTAAGGTTAAGGGTAAGAATAAGGCTAAGGGTAAGGATAAGGGTAAGAGTAAGGGTAAGAGTATGGGTAAGGGAAAGGGTAAGGGTAAGGGTAAGGGTGAGGGTAAGGGTAAGGGTAAGGGTAAGGGTAAGGGTAAGCTTAAGGGTAAAAGCAAGGGTAAGCGTAAGGGTAAGAATAAGGGTAAGGGTAAGGGTAATGGTAAGGGTAAGGGTAAGGGTAAGGGTAAGGGTAAGGGTAAGGGTAAGGGTAACGGTAAGGGTATAGGAAAGGGTAAGGGTGAGGGTAAGGGTAAGGGTGAGGGTAAGGGTAAGGGTAAGGGTAAGCTTAAGGGTGAAAGCAAGGGTAAGGGTAAGGGTAAGGGTGAGAATAAGGGTAAGGGTAAGGGTACGGGTAAGGGTAAGGGTAAGGATAAGGGTATGGGTAAGGGTAAGGGTAAGGGTAAGGGTAAGGGTAAGGGTAAGGGCAAGGGTAAGGGTAAGGGTATGGGTAAGGGTAAGGGTAAGGGTAAGGGTAAAGGTAAGGGTAAAAGCAAGGGTAAGGGTAAGGGTGAGAATAAGGGTATGGGTAAGGGTAAGGGTAAGGGTAAGGGTAAGGGTAAGGGTAACGGTAAGGGTTAGGGTAAGGGTAAGGGTAAGGGTAAGGGTAGGGGTAAGGTTAAGGGTAAGGGTAAGGGTAAGGGAAAGGGAAAGGGAAAGGGTAAGGGTAAGGGTAAGGTTAAGCTTAAGGGTAAAAGCAAGGGTAAGGGTGAGGGAAAGGGTAAGAATAAGGGTAAGGGTAAGGGTAAGGGTAAGGGTAAGGTTAAGGGTAAGGGTAAGGGTAAGGGTAAGGGTAAGGGTAAGGGTGAGAGTAAGGGTAAGGGTAAGGGTAAGTGTAAGCTTAAGGGTAAATGCAAGGGTAAGGGTAAGAGTAATGGTAAGAATAAGGGTAAGGGTAAGGGTAAGGGAAATGGTGAGGGTAAGGTTAAGGGTAAGGGTGAGGGTAAGGGTAAGGGTAAGGGTAAGGGTAGGGGTAAACTTAAGGGTAAAAGCAAGGGTAAGGGTAAGGGTAAGGGTAAGATTAAGGGTAAGGGTAAGGGTAAGGGTAAGGGTAAGGGTAAGGGTAAGGGTAAGGGTAAGGGTAAGGGTAAGAGTGAGGGTAAGGGTAAGGGTAAGGGTAAGGGTAGGGGTAAGGGAAAGGGTAAGGGTAAGGGTAAGGGTAAGCTTGAGGGTAAAAGCAAGGGTAAGGATAAGGGTAAGAATAAGGGAAAGGGTAAGGGTACGGGTAAGGGTGAGGGTAAGGGTAAGGGTAAGTGTAAGGGTAAGGGTAAGGGTAAGGGTAAGGGTAAGAGTAAGGGTAAGGGTAAGGGTAAGGGTAAGGGTCAGGGTAAGGGTGAGGGTAAGAATAAGGGTAAGAATAAGGGTAAGGGTGAGGGTAAGGGTAAGGGTAAGGGTGAGGGTAAGGGTAAGGGTGAGGGTAAGGGTAAGGGTAAGGGTAGGGGTAAGGGTAAGGGTAAGGGTAAGGGTAAGGGTAAGGGTAAGGGTAAGGGTAAGGGTAAGGGTAAGGGTAAGGGTAAGGGTATGGGTAAGGGTAAGGGTAAGGGTAAGGGTAAAAGTAAGGGTAAGGGTAAGGGTAAGGGTAAGGGTAAGGGTAAGGGTAAGGGTAAGGGTAAGGGTAAGGGTAAGGGTAAGGGTAAGGGTAAGGGTAAGGGTAAGGGTAAGGGTAAGGGTAAAAGTAAGGGTAAGGGTAAGGGTAAGGGTGAGAATAAGGGTATGGGTAAGGGTAAGGGTAAGGGTAAGAGTAAGGGTAACGGTAAGGGTAAGGGTAAGGGTAAGGGTAAATGTAAGAGTAAGGGTAAGGGTAAGGGTAAGGGTATGCTTAAGGGTAAGGGTAAGGGTAGGAATAAGGGTTAGGGTAAGGGTAAGGGAAAGGGTAAGGGTAAGCGTAAGGGTAAGGGTAAGGGTGAGAGTAAGGGTAAGGGTAAGGGTAAAGGTAAGCTTAAGGCTAAGGGTAAGGGTAAGAATAAGGTTGAGGGTAAGGGTAAGGGTAAGGGTGAGGGTTAGGGTAAGGGTAAGGGTAAGGGTAAGGGTAAGGGTAAGGGTAAGGGTAAGGGTAAGGGTAAGGGTAAGGGTAAGAGTAAGGGTAAGGGTAAGGGCAAGGGTAAGGGTAAGGGTAAGGGTAAGGGTCAGGGTAAGGGTAAGGGTAAGCTTAAGGGTAAAAGCAAGGGTAGGGGTAAGGGTAAGGGTAAGAAAAAGTGTAAGGGTAAGGGTAAGGGTAAGGGTAAGGTTAAGGGTAAGGGTAAATGTAAGAGTAAGGGTAAGGGTAAGGGTAAGGGTAAGGGTAATTGTAAGGGTATGCTTAAGGGTAAGGGTAAGGGTAAGAATAAGGGTTAGGGTAAGGGTAAGGGTAAGGGTAAGTGTAAGGGTAAGGGTAAGGGTAAGGGTAAGGGTAAGGGTAAGGGTAAGGGTAAGGGTAAGGGTAAGGGTGAGGGTAATGGTAAGGCTAAGGGTAAGGGTAAGGGTAAGCTTAAGGCTAAGGGTAAGGGTAAGGAAAGAATAAGGGTGAGGGTAGGGGAAAGGGTAAGGGTAAGGGTAAGGGTAAGGGTATGCTTAAGGGTAAGGGTAAGGGTAGGGGTAAGAATAAGGGTTAGGGTAAGTGTAAGGGTAAGGGTAAGGGTAAGGGTAAGGGTAAGGGTAAGGGTAAGGGTAAGGGTAAGGGTAAGGGTAAGGGTAAGGGTAAGGGTACGGGTAAGGGTAAGGGTAAGGGTAAGGGTAAGGGTAAGGGTAAGGGTAAGGGTAAGGGTAAGGGTAAGGGTAAGGGTGAGGGTAAGGCTAAGGGTAAGGGTAAGGGTAAGGGTAAGAATAAGGGTAAGGGTAAGGGTAAGGGTAAGAGTAAGGGTAAGGGTAAGGGTAAGGGTAAGGGTAAGAATAAGTGTAAGGGTAAGGGTGAGGGTGAGGGTAAGGGTAAGGGTAAGAGTAAGGGAAAGGGTAAGGGTAAGGGTAAGCTTGAGGGTAAAATCAAGGGTGAGGATGAGGGTAAGGGTAAGAATAAGGGTAAGGGTAAGGGTAAGGGTAAGGGTAAGGGTTAGAGTAAGGGTAAGAGTAAGGGTAAGGGTAAGGGTAAGGGTAAGGGTAAGGGTAAGGGTAAGGGTAAGGGTAAGGGTAAGGGTAAGGGTAAGGGTAAGGGTAAGGGTAAGGGTAAGGGTAAGGGTAAGCTTAAGGGTAAAAGCAAGGGCAAGGGTAAGGGTAAGGGTAAGGGTAAGAATAAGGGAAATGGTAAGGGTAAGGGTAAGGGTAAGGGTAATGGTAAGGGTAAGGGTAAGAGTAATGGTAAGGGTAAGGGTAAGGGTAAGGGTAAGGGTAAGGGTAAGGGTAAGGGTAAGGGTAAGGGTAAGGGTTAGGGTAAGGGTAAGGGTAAGGGTAAGGGTAAGCTTGAGGGTAAAAGCAAACGTGAGGGTAAGGGTAAGGGTAAGAATAAGGGTAAGGGTAAGGGTAAGGGTAAGGGTGAGGGTAAGGGTAAGGGTAAGGGTAAGGGTAAGGGTAAGGGTAAGGGTAAGGGTAAGGGTAAGGGTAAGGGTAAGGGTAAGGGTGAGGGTAAGTGTAAGGGTAAGGATAAGGGTAAGGGTAAGTGTAAGGGTAAGGGTAAGGGTAAGGGTAAGGGTAAGGGTATGGGTAAGGGTAAGGGTAAGGGTAAGGGTAAGGGTAAGGGTAAGGGTAAGGGTAAGGGTAAGGGTAAGGGTAAGGGTAAAGGTAAGGGTAAGGGTAAGGGTAAGGGTAAGGGTAAGGGTAAGGGTAAGGGTAAGGGTAAGGGTAAGGGTAAGGGTATGACCGAGAGGGTCTTTCGACCAGGTTCAGTACTCCAAGCGATGATTTTCAGATCCTCAGATAAACGAAGAACGCTACAGGCCCCTTTATTGGGAAATCATCTCCCATAGATCCATAATTGTTCATTTCGAACTAGAAATCTAATAAAATATCGGGAATAAAGTGAAAAACTTGTGTCATGTATTATGTCAGGATGACATTCAGGGTAAGGGTAAGGGAAAGGGAAAGGGTAAGGGTAAGGGTAAGGTTAAGCTTAAGGGTAAAAGCAAGGGTAAGGGTGAGCGAAAGGGTAAGAATAAGGGTAAGGGTAAGGGTAAGGTTAAGGGTAAGGGTAAGGGTAAGGGTAAGGGTAAGGGTAAGGGTGAGAGTAAGGGTAAGGGTAAGGGTAAGGGTAAGCTTAAGGGTAAATGCAAGGGTAAGGGTAAGGGTAATGGTAAGAATAAGGGTAAGGGTAAGGGTAAGGGTAAGGGAAAGGGTGAGGGTAAGGTTAAGGGTAAGGGTGAGGGTAAGGGTAAGGGTAAGGGTAAGGGTAGGGGTAAGCTTAAGGGTAAAAGCAAGGGTAAGGGTAAGGGTAAGGGTAAGATTAAGGGTAAGGGTAAGGGTAAGTGTAAGGGTAAGGGTAAGGGTAAGGGTAAGGGTAAGGGTAAGGGTAAGGGTAAGGGTAAGAGTAAAAGTAAGGGTAAGGGTAAGGGTAAGGGTAGAGGTAAGGGAAAGGGTAAGGGTAAGGGTAAGGGTAAGGGTAAGCTTAAGGGTAATAGCAAGGGTAAGGGTAAGGGTAAGAATAAGGAAAATGGTAAGGGTACGGGTAAGGGTGAGGGTAAGGGTAAGGGTAAGTGTAAGGGTAAGGGTAAGGGTAAGGGTAAGGGTAAGGGTAAGAGTAAGTGTAAGGGTAAGGGTAAGGGTAAGGGTGAGGGTAAGAATAAGGGTAAGAATAAGGGTAAGGGTGAGGGTAAGGGTAAGGGTAAGGGTGAGGGTAAGGGTAAGGGTGAGGGTAAGGGTAAGAGTAAGGGTAAGGGTAAGGGTAAGGATAAGGGTAAGGGTAAGGGTAAGGGTAAGGGTAAGGGTAAGGGTAAGGGTAAGGGTAAGGGTAAGGGTATGGGTAAGGGTAAGGGTAAGGGTAAGGGTAAGGGTAAGGGTAACGGTAAGGGTAAGGGTAAGGGTAAGGGTAAATGTAAGAGTAAGGGTAAGGGTAAGGGTATGCTTAAGGATAAGGGTAAGGGTAGGAATAAGGGTTAGGGTAAGGGTAAGGAAAAGGGTAAGGGTAAGGGTAAGGGTGAGGGTAAGGGTAAGGGTAAGGGTAAGGGTAAGGGTAAGCTTAAGGCTAAGGGTAAGGGTAAGGGTAAGAATAAGGGTGAGGGTTAGTGTAAGGGAAAGGGTAAGGGTAAGTGTGAGGGTTAGGGTAAGGGTAAGGGTAAGGGTAAGGGTAAGGGAAAGGATAAGGGTAAGGGTAAGGGTAAGAGTAAGGGTAAGGGTAAGGGCAAGGGTAAGGGTAAGGGTAAGGGTAAATGTAAGAGTAAGTGTAAGGGTAAGGGTAAGGGTATGCTTAAGGGTAAGGTTAAGGGTAGGAATAAGGGTTAGGGTAAGGGTAAGGGAAAGGGTAAGGGTAAGTGTGAGGGTTAGGGTAAGGGTAAGGGTAAGGGTAAGGGTAAGGGTAAGGGTAAGGGTGAGGGTAAGGGTAAGGGTAAGGGTAAGGATAAGGGTAAGGGTAAGGGTAAGAGTAAGGGTAAGGGTAAGGGCAAGGGTAAGGGTAAGGGTAAGGGTAGGGGTCAGGGTAAGGGTAAGGGTAAGCTTAAGGGTAAAAGCAAGGGTAGGGGTAAGGGTAAGGGTAAGAAAAAGTGTAAGGGTAAGGGTAAGGGTAAGGGTAAGGGTAAGAAAAAGTGTAAGGGTAAGGGTAAGGGTAAGGGTAAGGTTAAGGGTAAGGGTAAATGTAAGAGTAAGGGTAAGGGTAAGGGTAAGGGTAAGGGTAATTGTAAGGGTATGCTTAAGGGTAAGGGTAAGGGTAAGGGTAAGAATAAGGGTTAGGGTAAGGGTAAGGGTAAGGGTAAGGGTAAGGGTAAGGGTAAGGGTAAGGGTAAGGGTAAGGGTAAGGGTAAGGGTAAGGGTGAGGGTAAAGGTAAGGGTAAGGGTAAGGGTAAGGGTAAGCTTAAGGCTAAGGGTAAAGGTAAGGAAAGAATAAGGGAGAGGGTAGGGGAAAGGGTAAGGGTAAGGGTAAGGGTAAGGGTATGCTTAAGGGTAAGGGTAAGGGTAAGGGTAAGAATAAGGGTTAGGGTAAGTGTAAGGGTAAGGGTAAGGGTAAGGGTAAAGGTAAGGGTAAGGGTAAGGGTAAGGGTAAGCGTAAGGGTAAGGGTAAGGGTAAGGGTAAGGGTAAGGGTAAGGGTAAGGGTAAGGGTAAGGGTAAGGCTAAGGGTAAGGGTAAGGGTAAGGGTAAGAATGAGGGTAAGGGTAAGGGTAAGGGTAAGGGTAAGGGTAAGGGTAAGGGTAAGGGTAAGAATAAGTGTAAGGGTAAGGGTAAGGGTGAGGGTAAGGGTAAGGGTAAGAGTAAGGGAAAGGGTAAGGGTAAGGGTTAGCTTGAGGGTAAAATCAAGGGTGAGGATAAGGGTAAGGGTAAGAATAAGGGTAAGGGTAAGGGTAAGGGTAAGGGTAAGGGTTAGAGTAAGGGTAAGAGTAAGGGTAAGGGTAAGGGTAAGGGTAAGGGTAAGGGTAAGGGTAAGGGTAAGGGTAAGGGTAAGGGTAAGGGTAAGGGTAAGGGTAAGGGTAAGGGTAAGGGTAAGTGTAAGGGTAAAGTTAAGGGTAAGGGTAAGGGTAAGCTTAAGGGTAAAAGCAAGGGCAAGGGTAAGGGTAAGGGTAAGGGTAAGAATAAGGGAAAGGGTAAGGGTAAGGGTAAGGGTAAGGGTAAGGGTAAGGGTAAGAGTAAGGGTAAGGGTAAGGGTAAGGGTAAGGGTAAGGGTAAGGGTAAGGGTAAGGGTAAGAGTAAGGGTAAGGGTTAGTGTAAGGGTAAGGGTAAGGGTAAGGGTAAGCTTAAGGGTAAAAGCAAACGTGAGGGTAAGGGTAAGGGTAAGAATAAGGGTAAGGGTAAGGGTAAGGGTAGGGTAAGGGTAAGGGTAAGGGTAAGGGTAAGGGTAAGGGTAAGGGTAAGGGTAAGGGTAAGGGTAAGGGTAAGGGTAAGGGTAAGGGTAAGGGTAAGTGTAAGGGTAAGGATAAGGGTAAGGGTAAGGGTAAGGGTAAGGGTAAGGGTAAGGGTAAGGGTAAGGTAAGGGTAAGGGTAAGGGTAAAAGCAAGGGTAAGGGTAAGGGTAAGGGTAAGAATAAGGGTAAGGGTAAGGGTAAGGGTAAGGGTAAGGGTAAGGGTAAGGGTAAGGGTAAGGGTAAGGGTAAGGGTAAGGGTAAGGGTAAGGGTAAGGGTAAGGGTAAGGGTAAGGGTAAGGGTAAGGGTAAGGGTAAGGGTAAGGGTAAGGGTAAGGGTAAGTGTAAGTGTAAGCTTAAGGGTAAAAGCAAGGGTAAGGGTAAGGTTAAGGGTAAGAATAAGGCTAAGGGTAAGGATAAGTGTAAGAGTAAGGGTAAGAGTATGGGTAAGGGTAAGGGTAAGGGTAAGGTTAAGGGTGAGGGTAAGGGTAAGGGTACGGGTAAGGGTAAGGGTAAGCTTAAGGGTAAAAGCAAGGGTAAGGGTAAGGGTAAGAATAAGGGTAAGGGTAAGGGTAAGGGTAAGGGTAAGGGTAAGGGTAAGGGTAAGGGTAAGGGTAAGGGTAAGGGTAAGGGTAAGGGTAAGGGTAAGGGTAAGGGTAATGGTAAGGGTATAGGAAAGGGTAAGGGTAAGGGTAAGGGTAAGGGTAAGGTTGAGGGTGAGGGTAAGGGTAAGCTTAAGGGTGAAAGCAAGGGTAAGGGTAAGGGTAAGGGTGAGAATAAGGGTAAGGGTAAGGGTACGGGTAAGGGTAAGGGTAAGGATAAGGGTAAGGGAAAGGGTAAGGGTAAGGGTAAGGGTAAGGGTAAGGGTAAGGGTAAGGGTAAGGGTAAGGGTAAGGGTAAGGGTAAGGGTATGGGTAAGGGTAAGGGTAAGGGTAAGGGTAAGGGTAAGGGTAAGGGTAAGGGTAAGGGTAAGGGTAAGGGTAAAAGCAAGGGTAAGGGTAAGGGTGAGAATAAGGGTATGGGTAAGGGTAAGGGTAAGGGTAAGGGTAAGGGTAAGAGTAACGGTAAGGGTAAGGGTAAGGGTAAGGGTAAGGGTAAGGGTAAGGGTAAGGGTAAGGGTAAGGGTAAGGGTAAGGGTTAGATTAAGGGTAAGAGTAAGGGTGAGGGTAAGGGTAAGGGTAAGGGTAAGGGTAAGGGTAAGGGTAAGGGTAAGGGTTAGATTAAGGGTAAGAGTAAGGGTGAGGGTAAGGGTAAGGGTAAGGGTAAGGGTAAGGGTAAGGGTAAGGGTAAGGGGAAAGGTAAGGTTAAGGGTAAGGGTAAACTTAAGGGTAAAAGCAAGGGCAAGGGTCAGGGTAAGGGTAAGGGTAAGAATAAGGGAAACGGTAAGGGTAAGGGTAAGGATAAGGGTAAGGGTAAGGGTAAGGGTAAGGGTAAGAGTAAGGGTAAGGGTAAGGGTAAGGGTAAGGGTATGGGTAAGCTTAAGGGTAAAAGCAAACGTGAGGGTAAGGGTAAGGGTAAGAATAAGGGTAAGGGTAAGGGTAAGGGTAAGGGTAAGGGTAAGGGTAAGGGTAAGGGTAACGGTAAGGGTAAGGGTAAGGGTAAGGGTAACGGTAAGGGTAAGGGTAAGGGTAAGGGTAAGGGTAAGTGTAAGGGTAAGGATAAGGGTAAGGGTAAGGGTAAGGGTAAGGGTAAGCTTAAGGGTAAAAGCAAGGGTAAGGGTAAGGGTAAGGGTAAGAATAAGGGTAAGGGTAAGGGTAAGGGTAAGGGTAAGGGTAAGGGTAAGGGTAAGGGTAAGGGTAAGGGTAAGGGTAAGGGTAAGGGTAAGGGTAAGGGTAAGGGTAAGGGTAAGTGTAAGGGTAAGGGTAAGGGTAAGGGTAGGGGTAAGGGTAAGGGTAAGGGTAAGGGAAAGGGTAAGGGTAAGGGTAGGGGTAAGTGTAAGTGTAAGCTTAAGGGTAAAAGCAAGGGTAAGGGTAAGGTTAAGGGTAAGAATAAGGCTAAGGGTAAGGATAAGGGTAAGAGTAAGGGTAAGAGTATGGGTAAGGGAAAGGGTAAGGGTAAGGGTAAGGGTGAGGGTAAGGGTAAGGGTAAGGGTAAGGGTAAGGGTAAGCTTAAGGGTAAAAGCAAGGGTAAGCGTAAGGGTAAGAATAAGGGTAAGGGTAAGGGTAATGGTAAGGGTAAGGGTAAGGGTAAGGGTAAGGGTAAGGGTAAGGGTAAGGGTAATGGTAAGGGTATAGGAAAGGGTAAGGGTGAGGGTAAGGGTAAGGGTGAGGGTAAGGGTAAGGGTAAGGGTAAGCTTAAGGGTGAAAGCAAGGGTAAGGGTAAGGGTAAGGGTGAGAATAAGGGTAAGGGTAAGGGTACGGGTAAGGGTAAGGGTAAGGATAAGGGTATGGGTAAGGGTAAGGGTAAGGGTAAGGGTAAGGGTAAGGGTAAGGGCAAGGGTAAGGGTAAGGGTATGGGTAAGGGTAAGGGTAAGGGTAAGGGTAAGGGTAAGGGTAAAAGCAAGGGTAAGGGTAAGGGTGAGAATAAGGGTATGGGTAAGGGTAAGGGTAAGGGTAAGGGTAAGGGTAAGGGTAACGGTAAGGGTTAGGGTAAGGGTAAGGGTAAGGGTAAGGGTAGGGGTAAGGTTAAGGGTAAGGGTAAGGGTAAGGGAAAGGGAAAGGGAAAGGGTAAGGGTAAGGGTAAGGTTAAGCTTAAGGGTAAAAGCAAGGGTAAGGGTGAGGGAAAGGGTAAGAATAAGGGTAAGGGTAAGGGTAAGGGTAAGGGTAAGGTTAAGGGTAAGGGTAAGGGTAAGGGTAAGGGTAAGGGTAAGGGTGAGAGTAAGGGTAAGGGTAAGGGTAAGTGTAAGCTTAAGGGTAAATGCAAGGGTAAGGGTAAGAGTAATGGTAAGAATAAGGGTAAGGGTAAGGGTAAGGGAAATGGTGAGGGTAAGGTTAAGGGTAAGGGTGAGGGTAAGGGTAAGGGTAAGGGTAAGGGTAGGGGTAAACTTAAGGGTAAAAGCAAGGGTAAGGGTAAGGGTAAGGGTAAGATTAAGGGTAAGGGTAAGGGTAAGGGTAAGGGTAAGGGTAAGGGTAAGGGTAAGGGTAAGGGTAAGGGTAAGAGTGAGGGTAAGGGTAAGGGTAAGGGTAAGGGTAGGGGTAAGGGAAAGGGTAAGGGTAAGGGTAAGGGTAAGCTTGAGGGTAAAAGCAAGGGTAAGGATAAGGGTAAGAATAAGGGAAAGGGTAAGGGTACGGGTAAGGGTGAGGGTAAGGGTAAGGGTAAGTGTAAGGGTAAGGGTAAGGGTAAGGGTAAGGGTAAGAGTAAGGGTAAGGGTAAGGGTAAGGGTAAGGGTCAGGGTAAGGGTGAGGGTAAGAATAAGGGTAAGAATAAGGGTAAGGGTGAGGGTAAGGGTAAGGGTAAGGGTGAGGGTAAGGGTAAGGGTGAGGGTAAGGGTAAGGGTAAGGGTAGGGGTAAGGGTAAGGGTAAGGGTAAGGGTAAGGGTAAGGGTAAGGGTAAGGGTAAGGGTAAGGGTAAGGGTAAGGGTAAGGGTAAGGGTATGGGTAAGGGTCAGGGTAAGGGTAAGGGTAAGGGTAAGGGTAAGGGTAAGGGTAAGGGTAAGGGTAAGGGTAAGGGTAAGGGTAAGGGTAAGGGTAAGGGTAAGGGTAAGGGTAAAAGTAAGGGTAAGGGTAAGGGTAAGGGTGAGAATAAGGGTATGGGTAAGGGTAAGGGTAAGGGTAAGAGTAAGGGTAACGGTAAGGGTAAGGGTAAGGGTAAGGGTAAATGTAAGAGTAAGGGTAAGGGTAAGGGTAAGGGTATGCTTAAGGGTAAGGGTAAGGGTAGGAATAAGGGTTAGGGTAAGGGTAAGGGAAAGGGTAAGGGTAAGCGTAAGGGTAAGGGTAAGGGTGAGAGTAAGGGTAAGGGTAAGGGTAAAGGTAAGCTTAAGGCTAAGGGTAAGGGTAAGGGTAAGAATAAGGTTGAGGGTAAGGGTAAGGGTAAGGGTGAGGGTTAGGGTAAGGGTAAGGGTAAGGGTAAGGGTAAGGGTAAGGGTAAGGGTAAGGGTAAGGGTAAGGGTAAGGGTAAGAGTAAGGGTAAGGGTAAGGGCAAGGGTAAGGGTAAGGGTAAGGGTAAGGGTAAGGGTCAGGGTAAGGGTAAGGGTAAGCTTAAGGGTAAAAGCAAGGGTAGGGGTAAGGGTAAGGGTAAGAAAAAGTGTAAGGGTAAGGGTAAGGGTAAGGGTAAGGTTAAGGGTAAGGGTAAATGTAAGAGTAAGGGTAAGGGTAAGGGTAAGGGTAAGGGTAATTGTAAGGGTATGCTTAAGGGTAAGGGTAAGGGTAAGAATAAGGGTTAGGGTAAGGGTAAGGGTAAGGGTAAGTGTAAGGGTAAGGGTAAGGGTAAGGGTAAGGGTAAGGGTAAGGGTAAGGGTAAGGGTAAGGGTAAGGGTGAGGGTAATGGTAAGGCTAAGGGTAAGGGTAAGGGTAAGCTTAAGGCTAAGGGTAAGGGTAAGGAAAGAATAAGGGTGAGGGTAGGGGAAAGGGTAAGGGTAAGGGTAAGGGTAAGGGTATGCTTAAGGGTAAGGGTAAGGGTAGGGGTAAGAATAAGGGTTAGGGTAAGTGTAAGGGTAAGGGTAAGGGTAAGGGTAAGGGTAAGGGTAAGGGTAAGGGTAAGGGTAAGGGTAAGGGTAAGGGTAAGGGTAAGGGTACGGGTAAGGGTAAGGGTAAGGGTAAGGGTAAGGGTAAGGGTAAGGGTAAGGGTAAGGGTAAGGGTAAGGGTAAGGGTGAGGGTAAGGCTAAGGGTAAGGGTAAGGGTAAGGGTAAGAATAAGGGTAAGGGTAAGGGTAAGGGTAAGAGTAAGGGTAAGGGTAAGGGTAAGGGTAAGGGTAAGAATAAGTGTAAGGGTAAGGGTGAGGGTGAGGGTAAGGGTAAGGGTAAGAGTAAGGGAAAGGGTAAGGGGTAAGGGTAAGCTTGAGGGTAAAATCAAGGGTGAGGATGAGGGTAAGGGTAAGAATAAGGGTAAGGGTAAGGGTAAGGGTAAGGGTAAGGGTTAGAGTAGGGTAAGAGTAAGGGTAAGGGTAAGTGGTAAGGGTAAGGGTAAGGGTAAGGGTAAGGGTAAGGGTAAGGGTAAGGGTAAGGGTAAGGGTAAGGGTAGGGTAAGGGTAAGGGTAAGGGTAAGGGTAAGGGTAAGCTTAAGGGTAAAAGCAAGGCAAGGGTAAGGGTAAGGGTAAGGGTAAGAATAAGGGAAATGGTAAGGGTAAGGGTAAGGGTAAGGGTAATGGTAAGGGTAAGGGTAAGAGTAATGGTAAGGGTAAGGGTAAGGGTAAGGGTAAGGGTAAGGGTAAGGGTAAGGGTAAGGGTAGGGTAAGGGTAAGGGTTAGGGTAAGGGTAAGGGTAAGGGTAAGGGTAAGCTTGAGGGTAAAAGCAAACGTGAGGGTAAGGGTAAGGGTAAGAATAAGGGTAAGGGTAAGGGTAAGGGTAAGGGTGAGGTAAGGGTAAGGGTAGGGTAAGGGTAAGGGTAAGGGTAAGGGTAAGGGTAAGGGTAAGGGTAAGGTAAGGGTAAGGGTGAGGGTAAGTGTAAGGGTAAGGATAAGGGTAAGGGTAAGTGTAAGGGTAAGGGTAAGGGTAAGGGTAAGGGTAAGGGTATGGGTAAGGGTAAGGGTAAGGGTAAGGTAAGGGTAAGGGTAAGGGTAAGGGTAAGGTAAGGGTAAGGGTAAAGGTAAGGGTAAGGGTAAGGGTAAGGTAAGGGTAAGGGTAAGGGTAAGGGTAGGGTAAGGGTAAGGGTATGACCGAGAGGGTCTTTCGACCAGGTTCAGTACTCCAAGCGATGATTTTCAGATCCTCAGATAAACGAAGAACGCTACAGGCCCCTTTATTGGGAAATCATCTCCCATAGATCCATAATTGTTCATTTCGAACTAGAAATCTAATAAAATATCGGGAATAAAGTGAAAAACTTGTGTCATGTATTATGTCAGGATGACATTCAGGGTAAGGGTAAGGGAAAGGGAAAGGGTAAGGGTAAGGGTAAGGTTAAGCTTAAGGGTAAAAGCAAGGGTAAGGGTGAGCGAAAGGGTAAGAATAAGGGTAAGGGTAAGGTAAGGTTAAGGGTAAGGGTAAGGGTAAGGGTAAGGGTAAGGGTAAGGGTGAGAGTAAGGGTAAGGGTAAGGGTAAGGTAAGCTTAAGGGTAAATGCAAGGGTAAGGGTAAGGGTAATGGTAAGAATAAGGGTAAGGGTAAGGGTAAGGGTAAGGGAAAGGGTGAGGGTAAGGTTAAGGGTAAGGGTGAGGGTAAGGGTAAGGGTAAGGGTAAGGGTAGGGGTAAGCTTAAGGGTAAAGCAAGGGTAAGGGTAAGGGTAAGGGTAAGATTAAGGGTAAGGGTAAGGGTAAGTCTAAGGGTAAGGGTAAGGGTAAGGGTAAGGGTAAGGGTAAGGGTAAGGGTAAGGGTAAGAGTAAAAGTAAGGGTAAGGGTAAGGGTAAGGGTAGAGGTAAGGGAAAGGGTAAGGGTAAGGGTAAGGGTAAGGGTAAGGGTAAGGGTAAGGGTAAGGGTAAGGGTATGACCGAGAGGGTCTTTCGACCAGGTTCAGTACTCCAAGCGATGATTTTCAGATCCTCAGATAAACGAAGAACGCTACAGGCCCCTTTATTGGGAAATCATCTCCCATAGATCCATAATTGTTCATTTCGAACTAGAAATCTAATAAAATATCGGGAATAAAGTGAAAAACTTGTGTCATGTATTATGTCAGGATGACATTCAGGTAAGGGTAAGGGAAAGGAAAGGGTAAGGGTAAGGGTAAGGTTAAGCTTAAGGGTAAAAGCAAGGGTAAGGGTGAGCGAAAGGGTAAGAATAAGGGTAAGGGTAAGGGTAAGGTTAAGGGTAAGGGTAAGGGTAAGGGTAAGGGTAAGGGTAAGGGGTGAGAGTAAGGGTAAGGGTAAGGGTAAGGGTAAGCTTAAGGGTAAATGCAAGGGTAAGGGTAAGGGTAATGGTAAGAATAAGGGTAAGGGTAAGGGTAAGGGTAAGGAAAGGGTGAGGGTAAGGTTAAGGGTAAGGGTGAGGGTAAGGGTAAGGGTAAGGGTAAGGGTAGGGGTAAGCTTAAGGGTAAAAGCAAGGGTAAGGGTAAGGGTAAGGGTAAGATTAAGGGTAAGGGTAAGGGTAAGTGTAAGGGTAAGGGTAAGGGTAAGGGTAAGGGTAAGGGTAAGGGTAAGGGTAAGGGTAAGAGTAAAAGTAAGGGTAAGGGTAAGGGTAAGGGTAGAGGTAAGGGAAAGGGTAAGGGTAAGGGTAAGGGTAAGGGTAAGCTTAAGGGTAATAGCAAGGGTAAGGGTAAGGGTAAGAATAAGGAAAATGGTAAGGTACGGGTAAGGGTGAGGGTAAGGGTAAGGGTAAGTGTAAGGGTAAGGGTAAGGGTAAGGGTAAGGGTAAAGGGTAAGAGTAAGTGTAAGGGTAAGGGTAAGGGTAAGGGTGAGGGTAAGAATAAGGGTAAGAATAAGGGTAAGGGTGAGGGTAAGGGTAAGGGTAAGGGTGAGGGTAAGGGTAAGGGTGAGGGTAAGGGTAAGAGTAAGGGTAAGGGTAAGGGTAAGGATAAGGGTAAGGGTAAGGGTAAGGGTAAGGGTAAGGGTAAGGGTAAGGGTAAGGGGTAAGGGTAAGGGTATGGGTAAGGGTAGGGTAAGGGTAAGGTAAGGGTAAGGGTAACGGTAAGGGTAAGGGTAAGGTAAGGGTAAATGTAAGAGTAAGGGTAAGGGTAAGGGTATGCTTAAGGATAAGGGTAAGGGTAGGAATAAGGGTTAGGGTAAGGGTAAGGAAAAGGGTAAGGGTAAGGGTAAGGGTGAGGGTAAGGGTAAGGGTAAGGGTAAGGGTAAGGGTAAGCTTAAGGCTAAGGGTAAGGGTAAGGGTAAGAATAAGGGTGAGGGTTAGTGTAAGGGAAAGGGTAAGGGTAAGTGTGAGGGTTAGGGTAAGGGGTAAGGGTAAGGGTAAGGGTAAGGGAAAGGATAAGGGTAAGGGTAAGGGTAAGAGTAAGGGTAAGGGTAAGGGCAAGGGTAAGGGTAAGGGTAAGGGTAAATGTAAGAGTAAGTGTAAGGGTAAGGGTAAGGGTATGCTTAAGGGTAAGGTTAAGGGTAGGAATAAGGGTTAGGGTAAGGGTAAGGGAAAGGGTAAGGGTAAGTGTGAGGGTTAGGGTAAGGGTAAGGGTAAGGGTAAGGGTAAGGGTAAGGGTAAGGGTGAGGGTAAGGGTAAGGGTAAGGGTAAGGATAAGGGTAAGGGTAAGGGTAAGAGTAAGGGTAAGGGTAAGGGCAAGGGTAAGGGTAAGGTAAGGGTAGGGTCAGGGTAAGGGTAAGGGTAAGCTTAAGGGTAAAAAGCAAGGGTAGGGGTAAGGGTAAGGGTAAGAAAAAGTGTAAGGGTAAGGGTAAGGGTAAGGGTAAGGTAAGAAAAAGTGTAAGGGTAAGGGTAAGGGTAAGGGTAAGGTAAGGGTAAGGGTAAATGTAAGAGTAAGGGTAAGGGTAAGGGTAAGGGGTAAGGGTAATTGTAAGGGTATGCTTAAGGGTAAGGGTAAGGTAAGGGTAAGAATAAGGGTTAGGGTAAGGGTAGGGTAAGGGTAAGGTAAGGGTAAGGGTAAGGGTAAGGGTAAGGGTAAGGGTAAGGGTAAGGGTAAGGGTGAGGGTAAAGGTAAGGGTAAGGGTAAGGGTAAGGGTAAGCTTAAGGCTAAGGGTAAAGGTAAGGAAAGAATAAGGGAGAGGGTAGGGGGAAAGGGTAAGGGTAAGGGTAAGGGTAAGGTATGCTTAAGGTAAGGGTAAGGGTAAGGGTAAGAATAAGGGTTAGGGTAAGTGTAAGGGTAGGGTAAGGGTAAGGGTAAAGGTAAGGGTAAGGGTAAGGGTAAGGGTAAGCGTAAGGGTAAGGGTAAGGGTAAGGGTAAGGGTAAGGGTAAGGGTAAGGGTAAGGGTAAGGGTAAGGCTAAGGGTAAGGGTAAGGGTAAGGGTAAGAATGAGGGTAAGGGTAAGGGTAAGGGTAAGGGTAAGGGTAAGGGTAAGGGTAAGAATAAGTGTAAGGGTAGAGGTAAGGGTGAGGGTAAGGGTAAGGGTAAGAGTAAGGAAAGGGTAAGGGTAAGGGTTAGCTTGAGGGTAAAATCAAGGGTGAGGATAAGGGTAAGGGTAAAGAATAAGGGTAAGGGTAAGGGTAAGGGTAAGGGTAAGGGTTAGAGTAAGGGTAAGAGTAAGGGTAAGGGTAAGGGTAAGGGTAAGGGTAAGGGTAAGGGTAAGGGTAAGGGTAAGGGTAAGGGTAAGGGTAAGGGTAAGGGTAAGGGTAAGGGTAAGGGTAAGTGTAAGGTAAAGTTAAAGGGTAAGGGTAAGGGTAAGCTTAAGGGTAAAAGCAAGGGCAAGGGTAAGGGTAAGGGTAAGGGTAAGAATAAGGAAAGGGTAAGGGTAAGGGTAAGGGTAAGGTAAGGGTAAGGGTAAGAGTAAGGGTAAGGGTAAGGGTAAGGGTAAGGGTAAGGGTAAGGGTAAGGGTAAGGGTAAGAGTAAGGGTAAGGGTTAGTGTAAGGGTAAGGGTAAGGGTAAAGGGTAAGCTTAAGGGTAAAAGCAAACGTGAGGGTAAGGGTAAGGGTAAGAATAAGGGTAAGGGTAAGGGTAAGGGTAGGGTAAGGGTAAGGGTAAGGGTAAGGGTAAGGGTAAGGGTAAGGGTAAGGGTAAGGGTAAGGGTAAGGGTAAGGGTAAGGGTAAGGGTAAGGGTAAGTGTAAGGGTAAGGATAAGGGTAAGGGTAAGGGTAAGGGTAAGGGTAAGGGTAAGGGTAAGGGTAAGGTAAGGGTAAGGGTAAGGGTAAAAGCAAGGGTAAGGTAAGGGTAAGGGTAAGAATAAGGGTAAGGGTAAGGGTAAGGGTAAGGGTAAGGGTAAGGGTAAGGGTAAGGGTAAGGGTAAGGGTAAGGGTAAGGGTAAGGTAAGGGTAAGGGTAAGGGTAAGGGTAAGGGTAAGGGTAAGGGTAAGGGTAAGGGTAAGGGTAAGGGTAAGGGTAAGTGTAAGTGTAAGCTTAAGGGTAAAAGCAAGGGTAAGGGTAAGGTTAAGGGTAAGAATAAGGCTAAGGGTAAGGATAAGTGTAAGAGTAAGGGTAAGAGTATGGGTAAGGGTAAGGGTAAGGGTAAGGTTAAGGGTGAGGGTAAGGGTAAGGGTACGGGTAAGGGTAAGGGTAAGCTTAAGGGTAAAAGCAAGGGTAAGGGTAAGGGTAAGAATAAGGGTAAGGGTAAGGGTAAGGGTAAGGGTAAGGGTAAGGGTAAGGGTAAGGGTAAGGGTAAGGGTAAGGGTAAGGGTAAGGGTAAGGGTAAGGGTAAGGGTAATGGTAAGGGTATAGGAAAGGGTAAGGGTAAGGGTAAGGGTAAGGGTAAGGTTGAGGGTGAGGGTAAGGTAAGCTTATGGGTGAAAGCAAGGGTAAGGGTAAGGGTAAGGGTGAGAATAGGGTAAGGGTAAGTAAGGGTACGGGTAAGGGTAAGGGTAAGGATAAGGGTAAGGGAAAGTGGTAAGGGTAAGGTAAGGGTAAGGGTAAGGGTAAGGGTAAGGGTAAGGGTAAGGGTAAGGGTAAGGGTTATGGGTAGGGTAAGGGTAAGGGTAAGGGTAAGGGTAAGGGTAAGGGTAAGGGTAAGGGTAAGGGTAAGGGTAAAAGCAAGGGTAAGGGTAAGGGTGAGAATAAGGGTATGGGTAAGGGTAAGGGTAAGGGTAAGGGTAAGGGTAAGAGTAACGGTAAGGGTAAGGGTAAGGGTAAGGGTAAGGGTAAGGGTAAGGGTAAGGGTAAGGGTAAGGGTAAGGGTAAGGTTAGATTAAGGGTAAGAGTAAGGGTGAGGGTAAGGGTAAGGGTAAGGGTAAGGGTAAGGGTAAGGGTAAGGGTAAGGGTTAGATTAAGGGTAAGAGTAAGGGTGAGGGTAAGGGTAAGGGTAAGGGTAAGGGTAAGGGGTAAGGGTAAGGGTAAGGGGAAAGGTAAGGTTAAGGGTAAGGGTAAACTTAAGGGTAAAAGCAAGGGCAAGGGTCAGGGTAAGGGTAAGGGTAAGGAATAAGGGAAACGGTAAGGGGTAAGGGTAAGGATAAGGGTAAGGGTAAGGGTAAGGGTAAGGGTAAGAGTAAGGGTAAGGGTAAGGTAAGGGTAAGGGTATGGGTAAGCTTAAGGGTAAAAAGGCAAACGTGAGGGTAAGGGTAAGGGTAAGAATAAGGGTAAGGGTAAGGGTAAGGGTAAGGGTAAGGGTAAGGGTAAGGGTAAGGGTAACGGTAAGGGTAAGGGTACGGGTAAGGGTAACGGTAAGGGTAAGGGTAAGGGTAAGGGTAAGGGTAAGTGTAAGGGTAAGGATAAGGGTAAGGGTAAGGGTAAGGGTAAGGGTAAGCTTAAGGGTAAAAGCAAGGGTAAGGGTAAGGGTAAGGGTAAGAATAAGGGTAAGGGTAAGGGTAAGGGTAAGGGTAAGGGTAAGGGTAAGGGTAAGGGTAAGGGTAAGGGTAAGGGTAAGGGTAAGGTAGGTAAGGGTAAGGGTAAGT